>MU693718.1:0-23185 GCA_026770625.1 Nicotiana glauca
TATATAACGAATATAGCTTTTATATATATTCGATAAAAGCTTAGTGCGTTAATACATAATTAATGAAAAGTTAAGTGCATTAATACTTAACTTTTATTAGCTAATGCACTAATACTTATTGTATAGTGTGTGTGTGTGTGT
This sequence comes from Nicotiana glauca, assembly GCA_026770625.1. NCBI lineage: Eukaryota > Viridiplantae > Streptophyta > Magnoliopsida > Solanales > Solanaceae > Nicotiana > Nicotiana glauca. Next base: position 142 of record MU693718.1, read on the forward strand.
GTATATATATAAGCTAATGCACTAATATACTATATTATAAGCAGTTAATGCACTTAACTTTTGAATAATTATTAGCTAATAAAAGCTAAGTATAATAAATTGAATATAACTTTTATGATATTTCCATCTAAATATGATATTTTCATATAATACTTGACTTTTGAAATACAGAGCAAGTGTGTATGGGAAAACCGCTATAGCGCGGAAGTGGCTGCAAATTTCCATCTAAAAGCTCGAAAGCGGTTGTCCCATTATTTCTCCAAAGCTAGGCGGTTGAACTAGAAGCCTGGCTGGTTGCTTCAGGATTTATGAGATGATTTGCAAAGGCAATGGCTTATAGCAAAGCTCTTACAGAAGAGCGAAAAAGGAAAGAAAGCCCGGGCATCTGAGAAGGTTGCACACTGGAGGTGCGATCAGCCTAGGGATGATAAAACGAAGAATGGTACATAATTGCTTAATTTATTTTAATTTTTAAAGTATATGTATTCTGTTTATTAACTAAAAATTATGAGTTTTCAGGAAAAAAAGTTGGCGCGTCGGATGAACCAAGATGATCTCTTCAAGGAGACTCATATTGTAAAGAAGAAGAAAGAGACGGACCAAGAAAGGTGGGTCGAGGGCCGAGCCTCGACTGTACGTGTAAGTTTTCACTTTTCATTAAGAATTTTGATTTACTTTTATATAAATTTTGAAATACTAATTAAATGTAATTTTTCTTATAGGGTCGCTTCACAGCTGAAGTGGAGCAATTCATACGCAGTCAGCCACCTAATGAGTCGGGCGCACCAATCCAACAATCGGACGAGAATGCTGAGAGAATGTGGACGCAAGCTGCTGGCAGTCCAAAATGGGGGAAGGTATACGGGCTTCCCAATAAGAAATTTCTTCGCTATAAGTGTGGAATGCAAGGAATAGGGACTTCCTCCCATGCCGAGCAACTTGATAGGGAGAGCCTCTCCTCTGTGCGGGAGACTGTACAAAAGCTCGCATCTGAGCTAGAAGCCGCCAAGGAGAGAGAAAGGCTTAGAGATATATAGTACTCTAGCATGCAAGATCAGTACACGGGCATGCAAGAGCAGATCAAATCTCTCCTAGCTTCTGGCAGTTTTCCAATTCCCCGGTCTCGTGAGTCATCGCCAGAGGCTCCCATTCCCCGTGCTCGTTCCTCCCGTCCTCCCCGTACTCGTTCTTCCCATCCTCCACAAATAGCCCATTCTGGATACCGTCATAGTGAAGAAAGTTCATCAGACGGTGATGATAATGATGTACAGAACAATCTTTGAACTTATTAGTTTATACTAGACAAATACAATCGATTTTCTAATGATTTTGTAATAACAGTTAACATATTAGTTTCGGTTAGCTTAAAGTATAAAGTTCTATTGAACTTTATATTTTGTTTGTTATAATGTTGTTATTGTGTTGTTGTTGTTGCTTTTTAATTGTTGTTGTTGCTTTTTAGTTATTGTTGTTGTTGTTGTTGGCATAAAATGTCTATTTAGGAATTTTGGTAAGCTGGCAGGTGGTGTAGCTGCCAAAACAGGCAGTTCCTGCCAGCAATATACCAAAAAAAGCGACCAACTTTGATCGTCAGTTGGTTGCTTTTCTATTAAAAAAAATAATTTTCTGGGAAATAGCGACCAAGGTTGGTCGCTAGATAACCCAGATTTCACAAAAAACGATCAACTTTGGTCGCTAATTGCCAGAAAATTAACAATTTCTGAAAATGTAGCGACCAAAGTTGGTCGCTTATTACTAAAAAAAAATTAATTCATGAAGTTAGCGACCAACTTTGGTCTATTATTTTAAAAATAAATTAAAAATAATTATAGTATAGCGACCAACTTTGGTCGCTATTTTCCAAATTTTAAAATATAATTTTTTTTTTTACAGAACAAAGTTGGTCGCTATTTTATGATTAATAATAAATAAAAAAACGTAATTTACATAAAGAGACCAACTTTGGTCGCAAAAGTTGTAATATTAAAATATTGTGGCGACCAAAGTTGGTCGCTATTTTCTTTACCGGAAAATTTGGTCCTTTTAGCTGAGAGACCAAAGTTGGTCGCTAATTAGCGACCAACTTTGATCCCTAAGATAAAGGGACCAGCTTAATATGGACCAGACGTGTTTGGTCGCTTTTTGATCGCTTTTTGGCCAATAAGCGACCAACTTTGATCGCTTTTGGTGGTCACTTTTTTCCGAATTTCTAGTAGTGGTAGTGCGTCGCTAGAATCTTGCAGTTATCCATTTTTTTCTTTTTGAGCTCCAACTCATGCACATTCAATCTATTTCACTCCCAAACACATATAAATGCAAAAAATTAGCTCAACTCATAGCATTATAGATTAAAACCAACAAGAATAGAGCAAAATGTGAGGCGATTCAAATTTAAGAAGAAAAAAAAACTTTTGGCGGAACATCACCAACACCTGCTCCTTATGTTTAGTTTATTCATGTGACCAGACTGGGACCGTAATTGTTTTTTCCTTGTATTTCGCATTGGCGTCTCGAAGGGAGACAATCTCCAATTGGTCAACTCTACAAAGAAAAAAAGAGGTTGGGGGTAGAAATTGGAAGTGCCTAGAAAATTAACTGGGAAAGTAATAAGTATCGGATATATGGTACCCACTTGCTAATAATTTAGTGAGCTCCAGCTGTCACTGTGAGTGGTTAATAATAGTATATTGTTTTATTGGTGTTGAATAAAACATATGCAGGAATATAAAAAGACTAGATCTAAATAAGAGTCAACTTGATATACAGCAATATTAATGTGAAGATCTTATCTCTAAATTAAAGGTGAAAAGGTTGAGATAGTGTCTATTAATTTAGATGGCGGTGAATGGCGTGATACAGACAGTGTCACAGCTATTAGATGAAGATGCAAAGCTGATGGGCGTAGAGAAAGAGGTTCATGAGTTGCTCCGAAGCCTAGAGTACTTGCTACATGAATTTTCAAGGAAGAATTTGGATGACGAGATTCGAAGTACATTGAATAAAATTGAGCGCGTCGTTGATAAATTCCTCAGGGACGCGAAGCTACACCAAGAGAAAAATCCTTCGGATTACTGCTTTTGTTATGATCGCAAGATTAATTTAAAAAATCTTGCAGAAGAGTTGAAAAGCTTCGCTAAAGAGGTCGACCGAATTCCGGCCAAATATCGACAAGATGAAACCGCAAAGTCTGCTATGACTGATTATTATACGAGGCACTGGCAATTACGTCTGCTTAAAAAAGGTGCCCTGGCGCCGCAGGTATACCTGAAGCCCATGAACAAAAGTAGTGTGACAAAACTACTTTTGAAACTTAACCATGAACAAATTTATTTTTCAAATATCAGTTTTATGTTTTCTTCTATTTCGTTCATTGTATTTAACTTACAACAACAACCCAGTAGAATTACACTTGTGCGGTACAGGAGACCCTCGGCTCACAGGCTTCATTGTAATTAACCTATTTTATTTTTAGCACGACATGTATATATGCATCCCGTGATGTGTACATGAACATATATTGGCAATTCGGCTTCCATAGGCTTTTTGCTGCTGTTTAGCTAGAAATTGATAGAACTATCCCCATAGGCTCCGGACTCAAAATACTGACACGTAAGGGTTTCAAATGGGCGGGTCGGATATGAGTGTGTCGGAAATGGGTAATTCAAACGCGGATAAATTTTCCGACCTGACCCGTATTTTTGACAGATAAAAAACAGGTTATTCGGATTATCCATGTCTTCTTGAATACGATCACTTGTGGGAGAATTCCTAGTCTTCCAAACTTGAGGAAAACCCAATGTGAGAATTTACAAATGTAAAAGTTAAACACATGAGTTATCCATTTGGTTAACCATTTTCTAAGTGGATAATATGATTCTTATTCATATTCGACCCGTTTTTAAAAAGTTCATTATCTAAACTATTTTTTTGACAGATAATATGGGTGGATAACTATTTTCTTTTAACCATTTTGCCACCTCTACTGACGTGATTATTTCTTTCATTTTGGACAAATAATCCAACTTTCATATCCTAATTACAGACAGTTATACATGCAATATGATTGTTAAGTTATTTTTGCGTTTCCTTCTTGTAGTTGTGGATTTCAGTTCATGATCAATGACTCTTCTACAAAAGTTAACTGCAGAATGGATCATTTCTTTAAAATAAGAGCATTTGCTAATCAAGTAGTAGTATATCGGAAATCAGCTTTTTTTAGAACACAAAACCATATTTAGATGGGCTAGTTATTTTACAAGACAAACCGATCAACTTGTTATCATAGGACATGTTTGCATAGAGTTCAAATTATGGCATCGCTACATGAAATTAATAATTCTTTTTAGGTTCTAATTCAAAAAGAAGAAGATTTTCATCTCTGACTTTTGATATTTCATCTTAAATCTAGCATCTTACTTCGGATGATAACGAAGTTGGTGCTATTAAGGAGGAAGCGGAAAAGGTGATCATGCCACCCATTGAAGGACCAGAGGATCAAGATAACGAAGTTGTTGGTGTTATTATGGAGGAAGCGCAAAAAGTGATAATGCGACTCATTGAAGGACCAGAGGATCTCGATATTGTTCCCATTGTGGGTATGATTGGACTTGGCAAAACCACACTCGCACGAAAAATCTATTATGATCCTCAAATTTCAGGCGAGTTTCCCAACAAGATTTGGATCAATGTCGGCCAGTCATACGACAAAAAGAAGATATTTCTTAATATTCTCGGAAGGCTCATGAAACGAAGCATCGAAGAATATCGAGATAAGGATGTGAAAGAATTGGCTAAGTTAATATGTAATGATATGGGAAAAGTAGGAAGATGTTTCGTTGTCTTGGAAGATGTTTGGGAGACAGCAGTGGTAAATTCTGTCAAGGAAGTTTTTCCAGAAAACAAAAAAGGCCACCGAATCATGATGACCACTCGCCTAGAATACGTGGCTACTGATGCTAATGAGGATCCTCATTATCTGGAATTTCTGACTCCAAATGAAAGTTTCAAGTTGTTGGAAATGAAAGCTTTTGGCCGGAGAAGATGTTCTGATGACTTACTAGTATTTGGAAAAAGCATTGCATCAAAATGTAGTGGATTGCCACTTTCGCTAGTGGTAATTGCAAAAAAGTTAAAACATCGTACGGACAGAAGTACTTGGAAACTTATTGAAAAAGATGTGTGGCATCCTCTTTTAAATGAAGATGACCCTGAAAGCTGCTTGGAAGCTGTAAAGTTGAGTTACGATCACCTGTCCCATGAAATGAAGGTGTGCTTCTTGTATTGTGGTGCTTTTCCTCACGGCTTTGATATCCCTGCTTGGAAATTGATTCGCTTGTGGATCGCTGAGCGCTTGATAAGGCCCGAACCGCCATACACGCTTGAGGAGACAGCAGAGAGTTATTTGAACAACCTTGTTGGTAGGAACTTGCTGATGGTGAAGAAGAAGAGTTTTGATGGCCAAATAAAAACATGTCACATTCACGACTTGTTGCATGCGTTCTGCAAAGCAGAGGCTACTAGAAAAAGGATTCTTCAAGAAGTATGTCCAACATCCCACCAGGATATCCTTACTAGACAAGCCGTGTATACTACTCAAGGATTGTGCATTCAACCCTCAGTTCTACATGATTTTCTCTCGGTAAAACCAATTGCTGAGCCAGTTAGATCTTTCTATTGTTTTTCCTCTGAACAAACACAAACCAAGTTGTCGTCTGATGACATCCAACTCTTCGAGAAAGCATTTCCATTGATCAGGGTCTTGGACATTGAATGCCTGGAATTTCATTTCATCAAGGAATTTTATCACCTAATTTATTTGAGGTATCTTGCTATTTCAGGTGACTTCAATGACCTTCCAGTGGACGTTGGTAAATTTGGGAATTTACAAACTCTTATAGTTAATTCGAGTGCAGAAGTATCCACTCTTGACATAAAAGCAGATATATGGAGCATGCTAAAGTTGATGCATCTTCACACCAATATCCCTGTAAGATTGCCGCCCCCTCCTACCCCAACAGGTAAAATTTCAAGTGCCCTACAAACTCTTTCTGTGGTTGCACCTGAAAGTTGCACAAAAGATGTAATTTCAATAGCTTGTAATCTCAAAATATTGAGTATTCGAGGGAACTTGGTGGAATTTCTTGAAATTGATGGGGGTGGCTGGCGCAATTTTGAAGAGCTAAAATGCCTAGAACATTTGAAATTGTTGAATGATGCTCTTTACACGGATGAAAAACTTCACCTTCCTCCATTATTCATCACATTTCTACGAACATTGAAGAAGTTAATTTTGTCGAACACAAAGTTTGATTGGAGTGAGGCAAATAGTTTGGGGGAGTTAGAAAGCCTTGAGGTCCTAAAATTGAAAGAAAATGCTTTCATAGGGAAGTCCTGGAAGCCAGAGATAGGAGGTTTTAGTGAACTCCAGGTCTTGTCGATTAAAACGACAGACTTGGAAACTTGGGAGGCTTCAGAATTTCATTTCCCAAGACTTAGGCAGCTTGTTCTTATATCTTGTGATAAGCTTAAGGCTGTGCCATATGAGCTGGCTTATGTACCTAGCCTTCGAGAGCTGAGGTTGGTGAACGCATGCAGTGCAGCAGTCAGATCTGCAAAAGAAATAGAGCGCAAGAAGCTGGAAAGCATCAAATTCAAGCTCAACATATTCCCTCCTGCAATTGATTCCTAGGCGACACACTAAAAGGTCAGTTGAATCATGTTTTTCTTATAATGATTTGAATCCCCGTAATAGGCTTCACCAAAGTTGTTGCACTATATTCATGTCCAGCTGGTAACATTAGGATTTGAGTTCCCTTTGTATCAGCAAAGTCGTCATAATCACTCTTTTCGTGTTCTTTTACTTGAAAATATGTTTTGAACATGATTCAGAATAGAAAATACCAGATCTTTTCGTTATAGCTTAAAATGACTTTTGTGGTACTATACTTTATAGATGGACTATTGTAAGTGAATTCCTCTCTTTCTTTCCATGCTTTGTTTACTGCTATCTATTTTCTACCTTTCTGCAGGAATAATCAAGGCATGACGCTTCTGTAAGCCAGGATCATGTACGAATCGAATGCCATTTGACATGGATGCTCACCCCATTTCATGTTTTCTGCAGTTCATTCATCTTTTATTATTCAAGCATTGTGAAGCTGATATTGAGTTTCTGTGTGGCTATGTTGGCTTGAAACACCGTTCTTGTGTCTTACATTTCGAGATCCTCATCAGGCGTAGTGTTTGCCTTCTAAGTCGTAAAATTGTTCAATCTGTTCAATCCTGTTTTACTTCATTGTTGTTTTCATTGCTGAAGCATGGATACCACTTTCATTGTTGAAAGACAGAGCATTCCAAACAGATAAACTGCCACGGATCTTAAGGGTCAGGGTCATGGTTAAGTTGGTCATGAAACCCACTTCACGCAGAACTAATTTACTCCAACCGTCCCATTTTATGTGAAGGCATTACTACTATTTGGGAAGTCAAATAATTTTTTCTTGATATGATTTTCTCAAACTCTTTTTAAATATTTTAAATTATTAATTATGTGGACTTATAGTAGTACTTTTATGTAGTTTTTAAATTTAAAATTTCTTAAAGAACTTGAATTTATGCTTGGGTTCACATCGAAAATTAGGTACTTTAACCCTCGTGCATCGAATCCCTTCGTATAAATTGATATAGAAGGAGTACATCTCTTTTGCTGTAAAGAATTACCAACTTATATATGAATTCACTGAACATTAAAATTTAACATATAGTTGATCGATTGATGGTGTTCTTTCATTTAATTTAAGTGTTATACGTTAGTTTTATGTGACTAGTTGTTTAAAGTTGTCAAATTTGGTAGAATTTGGCAGGTTGGCAATGGCCGCGAATACTTCATTTTGATGTAAAGCTTATATAGTACAAGTGCACAACTATTTAAATACGTAAATGAAAAGAGTTAATAAGAAGATTGCAATTATTAATATCATTAAAAGATGACTTTCAATAACAAGTCACAACCGTACTCGACGACTTTTTATATTTTGACCTTTTGCATCACTGGATTCGGCATGTAAATGATATGTTCCCTAGATGGGTTCACTACTCTTCAGTCTCTACCACATTATTCTCAATGTCAAGCCAAACTTCATCATGTACTTGAACATCATTTTGCAGGACTTCCTCCTGGATCATTTGGTTTCTTGTTTCTTGAAGTAGGTGCATTTCCACTTCTTGTGATAACCGTCATGGCATTTTCAATATTGTTACCACCCTTTGAGTTTACCGTGTCGCTTGATAATATACCCTTAGGTCGATTATTAAGAGCTTGAGACAGTTTCCCCATTTGAACTTCAAGATTTCGAATCGATATAAGAAGCAAGTTGAGCATCCGAATTCATATTATTTTTCATCATTTGCTTGAACATGTGTTCAATATGACCCATTTCATTACTTGTAGAATATGAACCGTGGGAAAGTGGGTCGCTTGGTTGTTGGTACATTGGAGGTCTTTGGAAACCTGAACTCCAATTTGCATGATTGTTGTTGTTCCCCTAATTGCCTTGACTATTACCTCCCCAATTCCCTTGGTTGTTGTTGTTGTCCAATTCCCTTGGTTGTTGGAACCCCAATTGCATTTTTTGAGAACGCCATTGATTTTGATTGAAACCTTAAAAATTACCCCCTTGCCCTTGATAGTTCACAAACCGAACCTCTTCTTCTTTCTTTTGATAAGAGTCATCTTGATCATAATCACCATCCTCTTGTGCCTAACTCTCCACTCGGGGTTGAAATTTTGGACCTTTAGTCCGCTTCTTTTTGTCCAAAACACTCATTTCTTCCATGGCATAGATTTGATTTGGAGTTTGAGTTTGATAGAGTTGAGCCTTAGCAAGTTGAGTCATGATAGTGGTTACTTCCACAATAGCTTGTCCATGGTCTTGCAATTCTTATGAAGGTGAATCATGTTGGGATCACCTTAAAAAATATTGGCTCGGGATTGTCAAGCCGAAGAGGTCTCTTCCATCTCATCAAGAATCTCACATGCCTCTGCATAAAGTGTTATCATGAAATTGACTATGGCAAACTGATTGACCTCACATTCATTTGTGGTATTAATGCCACTGTAGAATGTTTATTGGATCATGTTTTCGATCATATCATTGTTGAGGTACCCCTCCACCATAATACTATATCACTCCCAAATTCATGCAAAAGTTCATTGGGTTCTTTCTTGAAAGCCAATATTTCATCCCTAAAGTTTCCATATGCCCGGGGGAGAAGAATTAGAAATGAATCTGCCGCTAACTCATCCCATATATGAATAGAATGAATGGACAAGCGTTCTAGCCAATCTAAGACCTTCCCTCTAGTGAAAGTGAAATAGGCTTAACCTCAATGCATCTTCCAAACCATGAGTTTTTTTGCTTCCCAAACACAAGTATTTTGATGCGGCGCTCTAGTGAAATAGCCTCGTTACTTGAGCAAAGTGATAATCACATTGGTGACTTGAAAGTTGGCCGCCCTAATGAGAGGGGGAACTCACTAGCATATCTTTCATTTGGCAAATTCTAATGTTATACCATTTGGGATTGTGGTGGAGGTGAAGGTGGGGGCACATTGTCTTGTTGTCCACGGCCTCGGCGGTTTGGTTGTGGAACATGGGGTACTTCATTAAGTTGTTCCTCCTCGCCATCTACCTCTCCTAATGGTAAATTTCCAAACTCGTTGTTTGCCATAGGAAACCTACAATCACATCAACAAGTTAGAATCTTGAAAGTAAAAGAAGATACTCAAAAAACAAACTCAATTATGTAGCTAATATCGTAAACTCCCCGGCAACTGTGCCAAAAAATGATCACGCCCAAAACACACCCTAATAAAAGGGATATGAAACAGCTGTCAGCAATATAAATTACCCCGCAAGAGTCAAGGTCAAACCTCAAGGAGCTTATAAGGGTATTAAGTTAAACATTTAAGTTGGCAACTAGATGTAACTTAATTTATCTTCCAAACAAAAAGTGGTGTATTGAATCTATTGACTAAACTAAGATGATTCTAAGAAATAAAATAATATACACTTAAAATGAAATATTGCTAAAACGTTGCAACAAATGAAGAAAAGCTTAGAACTGTAGTTCTAACCTTGATGTAAACTTAATGGGTAAAGTCCATTGTGTTTGCTTGTTAGATCGGGGTTGTTATGACTCTCAAAACATAATTACTCACTTAATATCTCTCAATTAAAGAATTATTATGCCTAATTTAGCTTTTGCATGTCTAAATGGGTAGCTATAAGTGCAATTGAATATGAGCCCAAGTTGGATTATCACTATCCCTGGTCGAAATCCGTTAATGAAACTAATCAATTAACCAGCTTAATTAGCCAAGTTTTCATAGACTTAATTTCTCTTTCTCAATGAGGAGTAGAAATCATAAGGAGAACAAAATGTACATTTGATATTGGTTTGGTGATTAATAAGAATATCTCTCTTTCACGAAAAAAAATTCTCTTTCTCAATTAAGAACAAGGTCAAAAAAGCATGGATTTGCAACCATTAATTCGAACTTTAAACCAAAAACAAGGCTAAATAACACTTAACTCATTCATACAAGCATAATATTAATGACCCACAAAATTTGCACACTAAGGTTGGATTAAAATTCTAGATAAAAATCTAGCTACTTATACTACAAGTCATAGAAAGAGAAAAATAAGATGAAATTAAAGACATAAAATAAAAAATATAAGAAAGCACGGAAGATCTTCTCCAATATAGCTCACACTTGCTCCAAATAGCTAAAAGTAACTAACTCTCAGCTGCTACAGTGAAAAAATGCCCTAGAAAAGCTAGAAAGTTCTATTTACTAGTCTCCCAAAATCTCTAACAAAAATGCCCTTCGGAGGATTTGCGGCTGCCAAATGGGTTTTGCGGTCTGCACTTTGCTAGATTGACGTTTCCTGTACTTTTAGTGGGTGAAGTTTTGTGGTCGCACCTCAAGCATTACAGTCGCATATTAGCTTTTGTGTCCACACCTTTAGTTCTACGGACCGTATCAAAGGAGGCTTCAGAATTAACCAACTGCTCATTCTTTGATCATTCAAGTTATCACTGCGAACCATTTTACGATCAAAGTGCGACCACATATTTTTTTTGTTTGGTCTGCACTTTTGCTTAAAGTTTCTGAAGCTTCGATTCTCCTTCTGTAGCCACATTTTTTTCTTTTGCGGACCGCAAATGCTTTGCGGGCGTAATTGAAATTTTGCGGACCGCACTTTTTTCTGAACTTCTCCTCTTCACTAAAATAGCTAAAATTTTCTCCTTTTTGAGTCATTCTTTTTCCAAGGGCCTTATCATTTCCGGCACACCTGCAATTCAAATATTTTCATTAGATAAGGGATAAACTTAACACTTTCGGTCAAAAAACTATAGTAAGAAGGCACTAATAAGTGGTTAAAATTCATGCTTATTAGTACCCCAATATTAAGATGATGTATTATATTGCTAGCATAGACACGGAAATTCACACGACATTGTAATGAGACGGCTTAGCCAATCGGACCGATATCAGACGCCAAACATTAATGCTCGTTTGAAGTTTTTACTATGTTACACTTTCTTATCATGCTTTAACTTGGCATTTTGAATAATCATGATTTCCTCAATGGTTTCATGTTTCTCTACTTATGTTTGCATTCCATTACATGTGAGGGCACTTAGCTTACATACTAGTACTATGACATATGTACTAACGTCCTTTTTACCAGGGACGTTGCATTTTAATGGATGCAGGTGGTACCTCAGTAGGTGACACAAATTTTCGATAGGTGTGTACCCTCCCTCCAACAGATTTTGGTGAGCCCTACTCTACATCGGGGCCTTATGTTGTATTAATCTTGTATATTATTTTTGAGGTATAGTCGGGACCTTGTCAACGGCATTTTCATATTTTCTCATGTTGGCCTAGAAATTCCGTAGAAACATTGTGCGTCGTGCATGTATGGGAGATTATTGATGTTGCTCTGTCATTTACTTTCGCTCGTAACCCATGGTCATGTATCATTTTGTCATCTATAAATGAAACCCTTTAATGAATAAAAATTAGTATTCTCATTCCCATCTTCTTGGTTGAGTATGTTATTCCTTCGTAAACCATTCATGAATATAGGTAGATAGTAGACACCAAATAGGCTTGCTTGACTGGATCATCTCAGTTGAGTGTCGATCCCGCTCCCCTAGATCGGGGCGTGATATGGGTGCACCGAAAACCGTATCCCAACATTTTGTTCGTGACATGGAAATGCTCGCCGTTCCTATCCCGACAAGGTTCTCAATAATGATGCCTCGAATTGATCGAGAATCATGCGAGGGATCGGCAAAGAGGTAGAAAAGAGAACAACCGAAGATTATAAATACCTGGTCGATTCTACATGCTCAAGTTGGCGGAGAAACAAACGACATCGTCCGATAAGAATTTGAAATTAGCTGAAAGAAGAATGTTCTGGCAAACGAAGATTCTATAATTTTGTAGTGTATGATACTTTGTTTGAATATGAAAAATAATAAAATTATCAAAATTGTTGGATACCATAAATTTTTATAACATGCATACTTCTTTATATAAAAAAATAGAACAACAAAATATAAAATAAAACACAAAACACAAAAATCTGCTGAAATGATAACTACTAACGTGCCGATGCCATATAATGCATACAAACGACACAGACATTCCAAATAACAAGCGACAATAATAAACCACATACCAACTTCAGACGATCCCTCTGCTCTGCTTTCCATCTTCATTCAGTTTTTTTTTCCAGATGATCTTTCTCATGTTAATTTTTGGTCGACCTATCTTTTAGGTGTTTTCTTATTTGTTTCGATTCTTTCAATAACGTTCTAGAAAATCTATGTTGTTTTCGGCTTTTTGTGCTTCAACTGTTGTTCAAACTTCATATTATTTGTGAAGTCGCAGTATCAATGTTAACCGAGGAACTTCTCGATGGAGACTTTTGGTTAATACTTGGCTCATCGTATCACCTAAATTAAATAGTTGAAACCCCTTTATTCTACAACATGCAACAAGTAATTATCAATTGAGTAAAATCACATATCCTATATAAATATCAATCGACAAAAATTACTCACTTGAAAGTTTGCGACCCCAAAATCTTCGGTCGGGGTTTTTATCCATCGTTGAAGTCCTCAATTTTAAGTAATCTCCATAGTGGCAAATATAGCTTTCTATGGAATGCAACAAATTACTTTGTGACGCATTTGACAAAACTAATCTAAGATGAAGCTAATGAAGATAGAAAATGGGAGAAAAGGTTGAGGAACATAAGCGAATGAACTCACTGTCTGGGGTGTTATAAGGACGGCATAGCGCCTGGTAGGCATGCGCTATACCCATCAAACTTAACTAGACGTTCGACAGCCTGGGCTAGGAAGGTATAGCGCATGCCTGGCATATGCTATAGGTATAATTTTTCCTCCTTTTTTTCCACGTAATTTTTATTCTTCGCGTTCAATCTTTTGACTACTTTAGTTCCAGAGTAGTTGATTATTTTCAGGGATCAAAAAGGGCCAATGTGAATACTATTTTGGGTCTTTCTTCTTGGTTAGATTCATTGCAGTCCCTTCCACTTGTCTTTAATCCATAGCATAATGACCATTGAATTGGATTTACTAATACTAATAAAAGCTAGTACCTATTTTCTTTTGTAGTAACATAAAATAAAAATAAAAAAGCCACTGCCATTTATTTCATTTTTGGTTTTTGGGTTTCAGATACTTTTAATGTCTTAACTATATAAATTAGTTAGTGCCTTTAGTTTTCTTCCTGAATAGGGTCAGCAGTTCAAAAGTGTCCACCTTTTGAATTATGAAGAAAGCCAGCACTGTATTAGTGGCACAGGCAGTATTTTCGCTAAGGGGTTCAAAAAAGAAAAAAGTTAAAAAAAACTGTCGTTAGTGTGAATTGAACCAATGACCCTACAAAAATTTTGAACCCCCTTGATCACTAAGTTATGCTTTTGGGTTGTGCCAAGGTGCTTCAAAACATTATATATATATATATATATATAGGTAAAAAAAATAGATTTTGTCTTATATATATTTTATAATTTTTTGGGGGTTCGGGTCCCTTCGTCCCCCTAAATCCACCCCTGCAATTGAATCCATCACCATCTGCTTCGCTTCTGGTACCTACTGATTTATTAGAGCTACATCATCACTGTAATCAATTCCCTCCTTTTGCGCATATCCTTTGGTCACCAATCTTGCTTTGTAGCGAACATCTTCTTGGTTAGGAAATCTTTCTTTCTTTACAAATACCCATTTGCACCAAATTGATTTCTTTCCCTTTGGGAGATTGGCCAATCTCCATGTATGATTCTGATGAAGGGACTGTATTTCATCATTCATGGCAATCCTCCACTTATCTTCTTCTGAACTTTGGATTGCGTCTTTATAAGTAGTCGGAACATCATCAGCTACAATTGAGGTTGCACAAGCAACCGTCTCTATGAGACGAACAGGTTTCGTTATTGTCCTTTTTGGCCTGCTGGTTGCAATTGATTCAAGTTGTTGTTGAGGTTCCTGAGTTGGAATCTCCTCTACTGGCTCTCCTTCCAGAGGATAATCTTCATTTGTTTCCTCCTCTGCTTCTTGTGTAGGAAAAATAAATTTTCCCTCAAACTCCACCTGCTTAGAAGCACCCTCATTTTGTTTCGTACCTTCTGTTACCATATTTACCATAGCAGATTCATCGAAGGTAACATCCCTGCTGAATATTACTTTCTTTGTCATATGACACCATAAGCGATATTCTTTGACTCCAAAAGTAATCCCCATAAAAATAGCCTTATTTGCCCTTGGATCCAATGTTGACTCTATCACATAATAATATGCAGTTGAGCCAAACACGTGCAAAGAGTCATAATCTACGGCAGGCTTTCCATTCCATTTTTCAAATGGTGTCTTGCCATCAATAGCAGCAGATGGTAGACGATTAATGAGGTGGCATGCATATGTAATTGCCTCAGCCCAAAATTCTTTGCCCAAGCCAGCATTGGACAACATACACCGTACCTTCTCCAGAAAGGTCCGGTTCATATGTTCTGCCACTCCATTCTGTTGTGGTGTATGTCTGACAGTAAAGTGTCGGACGATGCCATCATTTTCACAGACCTTATTGAAATGATCATTTTTGTATTCACCTCCATTATCTGTGCGAATACACTTGATCCTCCTGCCTGTTTGATTCTCCACCATCGTCTTCCATTTGAAAAAAATTTCCATCACTTCATCTTTGCTTTTCATTGTATACACCCATACTCTTCGGGAAAAATCATCAACAAAGGTTACAAAATAGTGCTTCCCACCCAATGAAGATGTTTTGGAAGGACCCCAAATATTAGAGTGTACATAATCCAAAATGCCTTTAGTATTATGGATTACTGTACCAAATTTAACCCTTGTTTGTTTCTCTTCGACACAATGCTCGCAAAACTCCAAATTGCAAGCCTTTACTCCCTTTAACAATCCTTGATCTGATAAAGTTTTCAAGGATTTTCCTCCAGCATGTCCCAAGCGCATGTGTCATAGCCTGGTTGCTTCTGTCTCTTTGTCGTCACTGGACGTCACTGTCGCTGTTCCAATAACTGTACTACCACGATAGCGGTACATGTTATTATTTTTCTGATTAGCCTTCATTACCACTAGTGCACCAGAACATACTCTTATCACTCCATTTTCTGCAACGATTTTGAACCCTTTTGATTCTAGGGCTCCCACAGATGTGAGATTCTTCTTCAAATCCGGTACATATCGAACATCTATTAATGTTCTGATCATTCTATCATGGTTCCTTAATCGTATTGAACCAATGTCATATGAGGTAAGAGGGTTGTTATCCGCTGCGTGGATGACTCCATATTCTCCTTCTTGAAATTTCACGAACCAGTCCCTGTTGGGACACGTATGATAGCTACAAGCCAAGTCCATCAACCATATGTCTGATGATGTTGATGACTCTGTTGTAACTAATGAGAAGTATGAATCATCACAATCAGCTACATTTGAATCCATAATGGCCTTTCCATTGTTATGTTTGGCCTTATTCTTCAACTTTGGACAGTCTTTCTTCTAGTGCCCCTTTTCTCGACAAAAGGCATATTCATCTTTGCTGGGTTTAGATCTTGACTTAGAACTTCCTTTGTTTGTCCTCGTTTGATTTTGAGGATGACCTCTCACAAATAGTACTTCTCCTTCTCCGCCCTTCTGTTTTTCTCACTTTCTTTGTTCATAGTTGTACAAAGCCGAACAAACTTCTCTGAGAGAAACTTTTTCATTTCCATGGAGCAGAGTAGTTTCAAGGTGCTCGTACTCATCAGAAAGTGACGCCAACAACATCAAGGCCAAGTCACCATCATCATAAGTTGTATCCATATTTTACAAATTTGTGACCAACTTATTGAAACTGGTAATATGTTCATTCATCGTGGTACCAGGAACATAAGTGAAGTGAAACAGTCTCTTCTTCATGTACAATTTATTTTGACTGTTTTTCTTCAAAAATTTATCCTCCAATGCTTTCCATAATTTACTTGCAGAAGTTTCCTTTGGGTATGGATATTTCTGCTCTCTAGCAAGGTAGGATCGAATGGTACCGCAAGCAACACGTTGATAATTCTCCAATCTTCTTGTCCAATAACATCTGGTCTCTTTTCTTCAATAGAAAGATCTAGCCCTTGTTAAAAAAAGACATCTAGAACCTCGCCTTGCCACATCCCAAAATGTCCTGACCCGTTAAATATTTCTACCGCAAATTTCGCATTTGACACAATTCTTGTCATAAGCGAAGATGCCAATGATAACGTATTGTTGACATTTGATGCAGATTCTTCTTGTTTATTGTCTCCCATCTTTGACACAAATATTATTTAATAGCTGACGATATAAATCAAGATTATTTCCTTTCTGGTGTGGAAGACCAGATCAAGCTGCAATCACAGAGCATACTCAGACAAAACCTTGACTCAGTTACCAAGATAAATCGTTTCTGATGTGGAAGATCAGACTATACTGCAACCACAGAGCATACTTAGACAGTACCTTGGCTCTGATACCAATTGTTGCGGAAGCCAAATATATATAGTGTGAATGAGTCACAACTACTATACCAAAAAATTATGGCAGCCACCAAATAATAAATAAGACAATAAAATAACAATAAAATGAACACCAGAATTTACGAGGTTCGGCTAATTTTGCCTACTCCTCGGACACAACCAATATTTTATTCCACTCCAAAATACAAGTGAAATAATACTAAAGAGAGAAGATACAAATGTCTTAAGAAGATAAGAAGTCAAATGAGAGGTGTGCCTAAATCATAAACATTATGCCTTCTTTTAAAGGGAAAAATTCCCACCTACTTTTGCTTCCAAACCGATGTGGGACTACTGCCAATTTTGGCAATCAACACTCAGATCTAGTTGCTTTAGCTATCCTGCAAAATTCTAACGTCTACGTTGATGAATTTTCAAGCTTTTCCGTGGGACTGCTGAGCAATTGTTTGATTCATTTTCTGTCTCATTTAAGTGTGTAAAAACTTTGAAAGTGAATTGAAGAAGGCATAGATGACAGTATCTAAATCAAATAGCTCAATATGGTATAGAGAGCAAGATATAGTATTTAAGAATGCCTTGGCAACTTATCCCGAGGATTTTGCAGATGATGTTCCAGGGACAACCTTATAAGAGTTTATGAATCATTGTGTGCCTTTTCCCTTGCTATAACTCTTTCTCCGACAGTTATTCACGCCATGGTATTGGTGATGAAAGAACAAGCAAGAAGGCCCATTTCAGGGTGGTTAAATGGTGAACCAAATGATGGAGGTAAATCTACAAGGTTGGAGCAGGAGCGTCGCAAAGGAATTGATTGGACGGAGGATGAGCACTAGTCAGTAAATGGAAACACTTTTCGGTTATGGAATATAAGCGACATTTATTTATCTGTGGTGAGAACTCATAGTGATAAGTATGGAGAAAATAATTGATGATGCATATTCTTACCGACTTCTTCTGCATTTCAGACAAAGCGTAACATCCTTTCAATTTTGTATTGACAGAAATTTTTTCTTCGTTTGCTTTATCTTTGTTTTTTTTTTTTTTTTCTAAACCCCTCTCAAATTAGGAGGATTTACAGTGTTTTCACCATTTTTCTTCCTGCATGACTCAAACCTACGATCCAACGGTCATGGGTGGATGTGCTTTTATAAACTGAGCAAATCTCACTTGTCTTTGCTTTTATCTTAGTTGGTATGCAGATTGTGTTGGGGTTGAGGTGGTAGTGTGAATGGAAAATGAGGGAAGAAGGTAAAAAGGCAATTTTGGCTTGTGCACTTTGTCCCTCGTTAGTTAAAGACAAAGCATTTTGTTGGGTTTAAATATATAAGCACTTCCTTAAGCTCTTAAAAGGAGCTAAGAGGAAGGTGCCTCGCGTCGCCATCGTCGTCGCTCACTCGGCTCAGCCTCGGCTTCGGCTTCGCCTTCGGTCAATTGATATGATTGATTGACTTAATTTTTTGGACCAATAAAATGAAATTAATTAATTAAATATTAATATTTTGAATGATTGTTATTTGTAACGTTAATTAATTTCCTTCTTTAATTTTCCTGCGTTAATTAAACAACCACCAAAGAGAGGCTGCATTTCACAAATAGCCACATGCAGTGTGAACAGCCACTTTCACACCCTTTCAATCTAGAATTCATTGGCTATAAATAAGCATCCATTCCTTCAGAATTTTTCACCCAGAAATTTTCTGCTTCATCTCCTTCTTCTTTCTGCATCATTACTTTCAAAACAAAGTAAGTTTGTCGTGTGATTTACACCATTCTTTTGAGTTTGCTGATAACTTAGTGGTTTATAGTGCCACTACTGCTAAGTTGGAAGTTTTGTTCTACCCTGGGAAGAATTTATCCGTTAACCTTGGGCAACAGTGAGGGGATAAGATTCTTTAAGGACACACAAGGAAATTATGGGGTCGGAACATAAATCTATCAATTTATGTTCATCTAATTTTCTGTTTTACTCACTTATAAATTTCAGAATATCTAACAAGCTTAAAGAATCTTATTGTTTATACATATCCTTGATGTTCTGATTTTTCGAAGTGACTGAGGAGACTAAAACCTTTGTGGTTTTCTACTCCTAATCAGTTTGAGGAATAATCTCTTCACTGTCTTAAAATCAGTTTGAAGAACCATCTCTTCACTGTGTTATTTTCGGTTGAAGGATTAAATACTTCACCATTTATTGAATCTGTTTGTGTCATGTTCACAGAAATGACTAACATAGAGGAACAAATTGATCCTGCTATGACTGTTACTGCTAACACAGTTTCAGGGATGCCATGTCCTAGCCGTATTACTGCACCTACAACGGCTACGCCACCAGCGAAAAAGCCGGGGAAATTTTATCGTGTTGACTTTAAGAGATGGCAGCAAAGGATGTTCTTTTATCTGACCACTCTAAGTCTGCAAAGGTTCGTTCAAGAGGATGTTCCAGTCGTGCCTGAAGGAACCCCTGGCAATGAATGTTACCTTGTTACTGAGGCTTAGAAGCACTCTGATTTTCTGTGCAAAAATTACATTTTAAGTGGGCTGGAAGATGGCTTGTACAACATTTATAGCGTCATGAAAACATCAAGAGAATTATGGAATGCTCTTGAAAAGAAGTATAAGATCGAAGATGCTGGACTAAAGAAGTTTGTGGCCGCCAAATTTCAAGATTTCAAAATGATTGACAGTAAATCTGTCATAATGCAAGTCCAAGAATTACAAGTTATCGTTCATGACCTCCTTGCTGAAGGTATAAAACGAGTCAATATTTTTATTCAAGATATTAATTATTATACTAATTATATATTTATGATTGAAGGTATGGTCATAAATGGAGCGTTTCAAGTTGCGGAATTTATTGAAAAGTTGTCTCCGCTATGGAAGGACTTTAAGAATTACTTGAAACATAAGTGCAAGGAGATGATGCTTGAAGACCTTATTGTTTATCTACGGATTGAAGAGGACAACAAGGCTGCTGAGAAGAAATCTCGTGGAAATTCAACAATAATGGGTGCAAATATTGTTGAGGAAGCTTCAACGAGTAAAAAGAGAAAGAAGTCGTCTGGATCAAAGAATTATCGAAGCAAGAAGAGGTTCAAAGGTAATTGCTACAACAGTGGAAAGGTTGGACATAAGGCTACTGAATGTCGTGCACCAAAGAAGGACAAGAAGAAAAGTCAAGCAAACATGATTGAGAAGAATGATGAAATAGACTACCTATATGCCATGTTTTCAGAATGCAACCTAATCGAAAATCCTAGAGAATGGTGTATTGATTCGGGAGCAACTCGACATGTTTGTGCTAACAAGGAGTTGTTTTTTTCTTATGCTCCCGCTGGGCCAACGAGATAGTGTTTATGGCAAACTTCGCTACTGCAAAAATTGAAGGAACAGGCAAAGTGGCTTTGAAGATGACTTCGGGAAAGATTGTGACTCTAAAAGATGTTCTTCATGTTCCTGAAATGCGGAAGAATTTATTCTCGACATCACTTCTAGTCAAAAATGCCTTTAAGTGTGTGTTTGTTTCCGACAAGGTTGTAGTTAGTAAGAATAAAATGTATGTAGGAAAAGGTTACCTAACTGAGGGCCTTTTTAAGCTCAATGTAATTGCTATTGATATGAATAAAATTTCAGCTTCTTCTTACTTGCTTGAGTCAAATAATTTATGGCATGAACGTTTATGCCACGTCAACTTCAAAACTTTGCGAAAAATGATTAATTTGGAAGTATTACCTAAGTTTGAATGCAATAACTCGAAATGTCAAATATGTGTGGAATCAAAGTATGTTAAGCATCCTTATAAGTCAGTTGAAAGGAATTCAAATCCTTTAGACTTAATTCACACGGATATTTGCGACATGAAGTCAATACCATCTCGCGGTGGGAAAAAGTATTTCATAACTTTCATTGATGACAGTGCTAGATATTGCTATATTTATTTACTTAATAGTAAAGATGAAGCAATAGACACATTCAAGCAATACAAAAATAAAGTTGAAACGCAATTAAATAAAAAGATAAAAATAATAAGAAGTGATAGAGGCGGCGAATATGAATCTCCTTTTGAAGAAATATGTTTGGAAAATGGTATTATTCACCAAACAACTGCCCCTTACTCATCACAATCTAATGGAATTATAGAAAGAAAGAATAGAATGTTAAAGGAGATGATGAACGCCTTATTAATAAGCTCTGGTTTGCCTCAAAACTTGTGGGGGGAAGCTATTCTTATAGCTAATCGAATACTGAATCGAGTTCCCCATAGCAAAACACAATCTATTCCATATGAAAAATGGAAAGGAAGAAAACCCAACTTAAAATATTTTAAAATGTGGGGATGTTTGGCTAAAGTGCAGGTTCCTAAACCCAAAAGGGTAAAAATTGGTCCAAAAACCGTTGATTGCATTTTCGTAGGATATGCAAGAAATAGTAAGGCATATCGGTTTCTGGTTCATAAATTAAAAAATCCCGACATTCATATTAATACGATAATTGAATCAGATAATGCTAAATTTTTTTAGAATACTTATCCGTATAAAATGAAATGTGAGTCGTCTAATGAAAAATCTAAGCGACCTCGGGAAAAATCAAAGGAAAGTAGGTTTGATGAGGAAAATCCAAGACGTAGTAAACGTCAAAGGACAACTACTTCCTTTGGACCAGATTTTCTGGCATTTTTATTGGAAAATGAGCCTCAAACGTTCAAAGAAGCAATGTCTTCCTCGGAAGCACAATATTGAAAAGAGGTAGTCAATGGTGAGATAGAATACATATTAAATAATCATACTTGGGAATTAGTTGATCTTCCTCCAGAAAATAAACCTTTGGCTTCTAAATGGATTTTCAAAAGGAAAATGAAAGCTGATGGTACTATTGACAAATATAAGGCAAGATTAGTTGTTAAAGGGTTTAGACAACGAGAAGGTCTTGATTACTTTGACACATACTCACCGGTAACAAGGATTACATCTATCCGGGTGTTAATAGCATTAGCCATCGTGTATGGCCTTCAAATCCATCAGATGGATGTAAAAACAGCCTTCTTAAATGGGGATTTAGAAGAAAAAATCTATATGGAACAACATGAAGGGTTTGTAGTTCCCGAAAATGAAAAGAAGGTTTGTCGACTTGTTAAGTCACTTTAAGGACTAAAAAAAGCACCAAAACAGTGGCAATTTGACCAAACAATGTTGTCAAATGGTTTCAAGATCAATGAGTGTGACAAATATGTTTACATTAAGAATACTCCAAATATAATAGTCATTGTTTGTTTATATATGGATGATATGTTGATAATGAGTAACGACATCGCTAACATAAATGCTACTAAGCGCATGCTTACAACGGCGCCAAAATTTGATCACGTCCAACTATGCCTTATAAAAAGGACAATGCGGTCGCTGCAAATATAATCCGGTTTACAAGTCCGGAGTCGAATCCCACAGAGAACTAAGGTTTAGCTAAAGCTGTTCACTATCACCAAGAAGACAAGCTTGAACAATTTCTAACTTATAGATATTTAGATTCTTGTGTTTAACTAATTAACTAATAAATTAAGCTACTAAATTAACAACTAAATATACTATGAGTTAGAGACAAGATTAAGGAGGTCTAAAGTTATGATTTCCCCAATTGTTAGAATCCTTCTCACTATGTCTTCTATAATTTCACCTAAGTATTCTCTACCAATCATGAGCACTCTTATTACCGTAAATCTCTCCCGAGTAATTAAGACAATTTACTAGACACACTCTCCCGAGCTACGCTAGCTGGCTTTTAATACAGCTCACTTCAGATCGCACCCAAGGCTTCGTTATCCCTAATCCCACCTTTAAACCCTCGTTTATTGATCCCTCATATGCTTTGGGAGTGGTGTTATTCAACAATTACCTAAATATGCACTCTCTCCCGAGTTATGCA
>MU693720.1:0-15147 GCA_026770625.1 Nicotiana glauca
ATAGGCCTAAATTAAATATTTATGCTAAAATGTGAAAATTCTCGGGGAGGGTCAAAAATCACGTGTTTACACATATTGACAAAGATCTCCTTTATATATTAGAGGAAATCTCAACATAGTACAAACGCATTAATTACAAAGATATAGGGCTGGTACAGCCATTTAATGCCTTGATTCGATTTTTTGACTAGTCCAATAGACTCTGCTAGCTATATGTACGCGCCTTGGGAAATTCACCTTGATTCGGTGAGACCACTAATTTACATTGCCTCAAGATCCCTCGAAGTTGACCACTGAAAAGAACCTTGGGATGCCTTGATGATTGTAAAATCAAACCGCCAATTTCTACCGTATACAATATCCTTATTTGGAATTATTCGACTCGTGTTAGCTCCCTTATTGCTGAATTGTACATTGTGGCATCGTCGTTACATATTATTTCCTCCCTTGTTGAGTTGTTCTTATTATGCCTAGTATTCTCTATTGTGGTTATTCCTTGTGAACTAGTTCTGATGTTTCTTTTTTATCAATTTCTTGAGTTGATTTTCTTGCCGTAATCTTGTATTTATTGTCATTGTTGTTGTTGTACTTGTTATTGTGATACATGAGGTTTCTACTTTATACCGTGCGGTTGCCACGACCTGGATTTTCCATCGTCGGGATCGTGATGGCGCCTAACTCTTATTTGCTAGGCAAGCCAACAGTTACGGTTCTAACACATTAATCAATAATCAAATAGTAATAAATAATAATTTAAAGCTACATAGATATGAAGTGCAGAAAATTTTATAACAGTTCAAAACTCTAAAACACGACTATCCCAATAATCTGGTGTCATAATCCACGAACGTAGAAGAATTTCTACAAATACTGGTTTAAAAGAAATACATCTATTCTCTAAATAAAAAGAGAAGAAATCTAAGACAGAAGGAAGGGGACTCCAGGGTCTGCGAAAGCCAGCAGATCTACCTTGGGTCTCCCGTGGATTGAAGGCAGCAACCCAAACTCTACTCACAAGGTTCGGCAGCGAAATTTGCACAGAAAGAGCATAGTGCAGTATCAATTCAACCGACCCCATGTACTGGTAAGTGCCGAGTCTAATCTCCGCGAAGTAATGACGGGCTAGAACACGATAGTAATATAATCCTGTGCAGTTAAACAGTATATTAACACAATAACAATCTATAGAATCTAAGCACAAATTAATGGTAAGGGGCAACATGCTATAGGGATACCAAAATAAAGAATTGCAGTAGTAAAAAGGAATTTAACAGCTAAAACACCTTGAACCGATAATAACAAATAAACACAGCAACAGAAAATAATGCATGAAATCACTCTTCGTGCTTTTACTCTCGACCTCACAGGTAATTAATAATAGAAACGTGTACGGCATCACCATCCGTGTTTTACCACTCAGCCTCACCAGATAATCAATAATGGATACATACACGGTATCACCCTTCATGCTTTACCACTCAGCCTCACCATATGAATAATAAAAATATGTACGACATCACCCTTTGTGCTTTATCACTCTTCCTCACTATATAAGCAACAACAAAAAATAATAACAACTCGGTAAGGATATCATAATTAAATAACTTTGCTTCATCACTTAACATCACGAGATGAATCTCAACTCGAGCCAATATTCAACCAATATCCAAAGCCAGAACAAACATAATAAAACTTGTTCAACATGAATGATAACAAGTTTAAACCAGAACAGTACGAATAAGGAAGCACAACGATCACAAGTATAAGACTCACTCACATGCTATGACCCGACAACAACATATAGATACTCGTCACCTCACATATACGCCGTACTTAACAAATAAACATGTAGCAAATAAGGCAACAATACCTTCTCCCTCAAGCTAAGGTTAGCCACAACACTTACCTCGATTCTATGGCCAAACTCACGCCTCAAATACCACTTTTCTCTTAGTTTTCACTTCCAATCTGCCCGAATCTATTCATAATTAACTTATTAACATCAATTAAAGCCAAAGAAACCAACTCTAACGCACAATTATAGATTTCCAAACAATTCCCCAAAAAGTCAAAAATTCGACCTGGTGCCCACTTGGTCAAAACTCAAGGTTCGAACCAAAACCCGATTACCCATTCATCCATGATCCCAAATATGTAATTAGTTTCAAAATCTGACCCCAAATCGAGGTCTAAATTCCCAAATTTGTAAGATTCCCAATTCTCCCAAAATCCCTAAGTTTTACCCTTAAAGAACAAGATTTAGGCCTAAAAATCTAATAGGTGTTGATGGGAAATGAAAGAAATGAGTTTAAGAGCACAAGCCTATAATTTGGTGTTGAAATACTTCTTCAAAAATCGTCCAAAGTCGAGTTTCAATGGAAGAAATATGAAATTTTGAGCAAATCCCGACTTAGGTTCTGTTTTAAAATCACTGGACATGTCTTCTTCGCGTTTGCGAGAAGCCTGACTTGTTCGTGAAGCAGCGGTCCTATTAACCTTCGCGTTCGCAAAGGTATATCCCCCCTGACCTTTGCGTTTGTGATCCATCGCATTCGCGTAGTGTATCATTCCCTTCCACCAGTTCCCATTCTTCGCATTCACGATATCCTGGTCGCGTTAGCGAAGGGTAACGCCCCTAACGCTTCGCGTTCGCGACTAGTGCCTCGCGTTCGCGTAGGAGGATTTCTCCTTCAGACCAACCTACGCTTTGCGTTCGCGAGAGTTCCTTCGCGAACACAAAGAAGGATACATATGTGCTCCTGCAACAGCAGAAATCTCTAAGTCCAAAACACACAATGGTCTATCCGAAACTCACTCGAGCCCTCGGGCTCCAAACCAGACATGCACACAAGTCTAAAAATATTATACGGACTCGCTCGAGCGATCAAATCACCAAAATAACATCTCATACAACGATTTTAGCATAAAATCAATGAAATTATCAAGAACACTTAAAGTTTCTATTTTCACAACCGAGGGTCCGAATCACGTCAGATAAACTCTGTTTCTCACGAAAATTCACCTACATGACTTAAATACCATATTAAACTTGTACCGGGATCTAGAACCAAAATACGTGGCTGATACCATCAAGATCAAGCATTATTAAATTTCTAAAAACCATTATATTTTTAGTTTGACAATTTTCTTCAAAAATTTATTTCTCGGACTAGGGACCTTGGAATTCAATTCCGGGCATATGCCCAAGTCCCATACATTTCTACGGACCCTCCGGGACCGTCAAATCACGAGTCTGGGTCCGCTTACTCAAAATTTTGACCAAAGTCAATTTTAAAGGCAAAGTGTAATATTTTCTCAAATTTTCACATAACGGCTTTTCGGAACTGCACCCGGACTGCATACACAAATCAAGGAGAATAAAAATGAGGTTTTGAAGGCCTCGAAACCCTAAATTGGGTTCTAAAACATGAGATGACCTTTTAGGTCATCACATACTCCACCTCTAAAATAGTCGTTCGTCCTCGAACGAGCATAGAAAAGTGCTTGAGCTAGGGAAAGATGGGGATATCTGCTACTCATATCAAACTCGGAATCCCAAGTAGCTGCCTTAAAAGTTTGACCTTTCTACTGCACATGAACCGAAGGATAACTATTTGATATCAACTTACGAACCTGCCTGTCTAAAATGGCTATCCGCTCTTCCTCGTAGGTCAAATCCATGTCCAACTGGACAGTGCTGAAGTCTAACACATGGGATAGGTTGTTGTGGTACTTCTGAAGCATAGATATATGAAACACTGGATGCAGAGCTGATAAGCCCGAAAGCAACGCAAGTCTGTAAGCCACCTCTTCCACTCGATAAAGGATCTCAAAAAGGGCCAATGAACCTAGGGCTTAGCTTTCCCTTCTTCCCAAATCTTATCACACCCTTCATGGGCGACACACGAAGCAACACTCGCTCTCCGACCATGAATGCCACATCATAAACCTTACGGTCGGCATAACTCTTTTGCCTGGACTAGGCTATACGAAGCCTATCCTGAATGATCTTAACCTTGTCCAAGGCATCCTGCACCAAGTCTGTACCCAACAACGGAGCCTCCCCTAGCTCAAACCACCCAACTGGTGATTGACACCGTCTACCAAATAATGCCTCATAAGGAGCCATCTGGATGCTCGACTGATAGCTGTTGTTGTAGGAAAACTTCGCTAATAGCAAGAACTGATCCCAAGAATCTCCAAAGTCAATAACACAGGCGCGGAGCATATTCCTCCAAAATCTAAATAGTACGATTGGATTGCCCATCCGTCTGAGGATGAAATATTATGCTCAACTCGACCCCTGTACCAAACTCACGCTGAACTGACCTCCAGAAATGCGATGTAAATTGCGTACCTCGATAAGAAATGATAGACATGGGAACACCATGGAGACAAACGAACTCCTAGATATAGATCTCAGCTAACCGCTCTAAAGAATAGAAAACTAACACAGGAATGAAATACGCTAACTTAGTTAGCCTATCAACAATAATCCATACTGCATCAAACTCCTTTGAATTTGCGGGAGTCCAACAACGAAGTACATAGTGATACGTTCCCACTTCCACTCAGGAATATCAATCTTCCGAAGCAAACCACCAGGTCTCTAGTGCTCTTACTTTACTTGCTGACAATTCAAACACCAAGCTACATATGCCACAATATCCTAACTTCATCCTTCTCCACCAGTAATATTGTCGCAAGTCTTGATACATCTTGGTGGCACCCTGATGAATAGAATACTAGGAACTACGGTCCTCCTCTATAATCAACTCACAAATTCCATCTACATTAGGCACACAAACTCGACCCTACATCCTCAAAACTCTATCATCTCCAACTATAACCTGGTTGGCACCTTTGTGCCGCACCGTGTCCCTAAGGACAAGCAAATGAGGATCATCATACTATCGATCCCTGATACACTCAAATAATGAAGATCGAGCGACCGTACAGGCTAGAACACAACTGGGCTCAGAGACATCCAACCTTACAAACTGATTAGCCAAAGCCTGAACAGCCAAAGCAAGCGGTCTTTCACCGACTGGAATATATGTCACGCTACCCATACCACATGACATCCTACTCAAAGCATCAGCCACCACATTGGCTTCCCAAGATGGTATAAGATGGTGATATCATAGTCTTTCAATAGCTCCAACCACCTTCTCTGCCTCAAATTTAACCCCTTCTGCTTGAACAAATACTGCAAACTCTTGTGATCCGTGAACACCTTATATGACATGCCATACAAATAATGCCTCCAAATCTTCAGCATGTAAACAATGGTTGCTAGCTCCAAATCATGAACTGGATAATTCTTCTCGTGAATTTTCAACAGCCATGAAGCATATGCAATACCCTTACCATTCTGCATCAATATCGCACCAAGTCCAATACGAGATACGTCACAATATACTGTATATGGCCCTGAACCTATGGGCAACACCAACACCGGCGCCATAGTCAAAAATATTTTGAGCTTCTAAAATCTCGCCTCACACTCGTCCAACAACCTAAATGGGGCACCCTTCTGGGTCAACCTGGTCATCGGGGCTGATATAGATGAAAATCCCTCCACAAACTGACGGTAATAACCCACCAAACTCAAGAAACGCCAAATCTCTATAGCTGATATGGGTCTAGGACAAGCCTTGACTACCTCAATCTTCTTAGGATCAACCAGAATACCCTCTACTGATACAACAGGACCCAAGAAGGTCACCAAACTCAACCAAAACTCATATTTCGAAAACTTAGCATATAACTGGTTGTCTTTCAGAGTCTGAGAATAATCTGAAGATACTGCTGATGCTCCTCTCGGATGTGGGAGTAGATAAAAATATCATCAATGAAGACAATCACAAAGGAATCCAGAAAGGGCTTGAACACTCAGTTCATCAAATCCATAAATGCTGCCAAGGTATTTGTCAACCTAAAGGACATCACTAGAAACTCATAATGCCTGTACCGAGTGCGAAAAGCTATCTTAGGGACATAGGATGCCCTAATCCTCAACCGATGGTAGCCAGATCTTAAATCAATCTTCAAAAACACTCTAGAACCCTGAAGCTGATCAAATAAATCATCAATCGTCATCAATGGATACTTGTTCTTGATGGTGACGTTATTCAATTGCCAAAAATCTATACATATCATCATCGACCCATCCTTCTTCTTAACAAACAACACTGGTGCACCTCAGA
Source organism: Nicotiana glauca (assembly GCA_026770625.1). NCBI lineage: Eukaryota > Viridiplantae > Streptophyta > Magnoliopsida > Solanales > Solanaceae > Nicotiana > Nicotiana glauca. The sequence continues at coordinate 6,210 of MU693720.1, forward strand.
GCGAGACACTCAATCTAATAAAGCCCTTATCAAGAAAGTTCTTTCAATTCTTTCAACTCTGAAGGGGCCATATGAAATGGCAGAATAGAAATGGGCTGAGTGCCCCGAGCCAAATCAATGCAAAAGTCAATATCCCTGTTGGGTGGTATCCCCGGTAGGTCTGTAGGAAATACCTCTGGAAATTCTCGAAAAACTAGCACAGAATCCATAGAAGGAACCTCGGCACTAGAATCACGAACGTACACCAAAATAAGCTAAACACCCCTTCTCAACCATACGCCAAGACTTCATATAAGAGATAACCCTGCTGATAGAATGAACAAGAGTTCCTCTCCACTCCAATCAAGGCAACCCCCAGGAAAGCTAAGATCATAGTCTTCGAATGAAAGTCCAATATAGCATGATAAGGCGACAACCAATCCATCCCCAAAATAACATCAAAGTCAACCATGTCGAGAAGTAGAAGGTCCACAGAAGCCTCAAGACCCATAATAATAACCACACACGAGCGATAAACACGATTTACAATAATAGAATCCCCTGCTGGCATGGAAACATACATGGGAGCACTCAAAGAATCACGATGCACAACCAGATATGGAGCAAAATAAGATGATACATAGGAGTGCGTAGACCTTGGATCAAATAAAACTGAAGCATCCCTGCTGCAAACTGAAACCATACCTATGATAACTGCATTGGAGGACTCAGCCTCAAGCCTGGCTGGAATGGCATAATATCGGTTCTGGGACCCACCACTATGAACTACATCCCTAGGACGGCCTCTTGTTTGGCTAGCCTCCACCTCTAGCGGACTGACCTCCACCTCTAACACCTCAACCTCCACCTTTAGCTACCTGACCCCAACCTCTAGCTGGTTGACAGGCGGTGGAAAACACAGTATCAGAACAATGGCAGTAGAACCCTAATGTTGAGAACGACTCGATGCTCGAGGGATAATCTAGAAATATGCCTCAGATCGCCACAATTATAACAAGACCTCGCCTGCTGAGACTGCTGACCCTGAATCTAACCTTGACAGCCTGAGTAACCATCCTAAAAACTCTAGAGTGGAGGGGCACTAATAGGAGCTAGTGAAGCACTGTAGGGTAGCTGATTAGAATGCTGCACGTGAGAGCCACGGCCACCTGGAGCACCGTGAGAATCCTGAAGTGCTGAATGAAATGGCCTGGGAGGTGGACCCTACCAAAAGAATCTCTGCCTCCGCATGAGGCACTACTGAATCTACCGAAATAACGAGGCCTTTTTTTAGACCCCTGACCACTCCCTTGAGCCAAAACCATCTCGACTCGTCTGGCCACATTGGCTACCTCCTGAAAAGAAATCTCGCTCCCTGACTCCCTAGCCATCTACAATCTGATAGGCTGAGCGAGTCCCTCAATAAACCTCATCACCCTCTCTCTCTCGGTGGGGAGTATAAAAAGATCATGACGAGCCAAATCAATAAACCTCGTTTCGTATTGAGTGACAATCATAGAAACTTGCTGAAATTGCACGAATCGCTTGTGGTACTCCTCTCTTTGAGTAACGAGAAGGAACTTCTCGAGAAATAGCCACGAGAAGTGGTTCCAAGTGAGAGCTGGTGACCCAGCTGGTCTGGCCAAACAATAATCTCTCCACAATTTCTTGGCAGAACCTGACAGAAGAAAAGTGACAAAGTCAACCCCATTGGTCTCCACTATCCCCATGTTCTGTAGAACCTCGTGACAACTTTCCAAATAATCTTGGGGATCCTCTGAAGATGTATCATTATAGGTAGTAGTGAAAAGCTTGGTGAACATGTCCAATCTCCACAAGGCATCAGAAGATATAGCCGATCCATCACTGGTCTGTGCTACAACACTCGGCGGAACTACCCCAACTTGCTGTGATGCTGGAGTCTGAAACTAGGGAGCCATCTACTCTAGAGTGCGAGTAGCAGGATTCTGTGTTCCTCCCCCAGCCTGAGAGACAGTTGGTGCTACTGGAAGTATGCATGCCTGAGTGACACTCTCAATAAGGCCCACTAGACGGACCAGAGCATCCTGGAGTACCGGGGTGGTGATGAACCCATCTGGAACCTGATCTGGCCCTGCTGGAACGGTCTAGGCCGGAAACTCATCCTCAAACTCTACCTGAGGCTCTGCCGCTGGTGTTGCTGCTTCGGGTTGAGCCCTGCCCCTACCTCGGCCTCTAACACAACCTCGGCCTCATCTAGTGCCCCTCTTATAAGCTGCCAATAGGGGCTCGGGCTGGTGATCAACTGATGAAGCGGTACGTGTTCTCACCATATACAAAAGAATAGAGTAGAAGTTCAATTAGCATTGAGAAATCAAATTTCACGACAGAGAAGAATAGATGTGAAGTTATTCCTAAACTCAGTAGCCTTTGGGGGATAAGCACATACGTCGATCCCACAGACTCTACCTATCTTGTTCGTGAATTGTGAGACCTAGGCAACCTATTACTCAGATACCAACTTGTCGCAACCTGAATTTAACACCGTCGGGATCGTGATGGCGCCTAACTCTTGATTGCTAGGCAAGCCAATAGTTATGATTCTAACACATTAATCAATAATCAAATAGTAATAAATAATAATTTAAAGCTATATAGATATGAAGTGCGGAAAATTTTATAACAGTTCAAAACTCTAAAACACGACTACCCCAATCATTTGGCGTCATAATCCAGGAACGTATAAGAATTTCTACAAATACTAGTTTAAAAGAAATACATATGTTCTTGAAATAAAAAGAGACAGGAAACCTAAAATAGAAGGAAGGGGACTCCAGGCTCTGCGAATACAGGCAGATCTACCTTGGGTCTATCGTGGACTGAAGGCAGTAACCTAAACTCTACTCACGAGGTTCGGCACCGAAATCTGCATAGATAAATATAGAGTGCAGTATCAGTATAACCAATCCCATGTACTGGTAAGTGCCGAACCTAACATCGGCGAAGTAATGACGAGGCTAGGACATGACAGTAATATAATCATGTGGAATTAAACAATATACTAACAGAATAACAATCTATAGAAGCTAAGAACAAATTAACGGGAAGGGGCAACATGCTATGGGGATACCAAAATAAAGAATTACAGCAGTAAAAAGGAATTTAACATCTAAAACACCTTGAACCGATAATAACAAATAAACACAGTAACAGAACGACATCACCCTTCATTTTTTTTACTCTCGACCTCACAGGTAATTAATAATAGAAACGTGCACGGCATCACCCTTCGTGTTTTACCACTCAGCCTCACCAGATAATCAATAATGGATACGTGCACGGCATCATCCTTCGTTCTTTACCACTCAGCCTCACCATATGAATAATAAAAATGTACATGGCATCACCCTTCATGCTTTATCACTCTTCCTCACCACATAAGCAACAACAGAAAATAATAACAACCAGACAAGGGCATCATAATTAAACAACTTTGCTTTATCACTTAATTTCACAACATGAATCTCAACTCGAGCCAATACTCAACGAATATCCAAAGCAAGAACAAACATAATAAAACTTGTTCAACAGGAATGATAACCATTTTGAACTAGAACAGTACGAATAAGGAAACACAACGGTCACAAGTATATGATTCACTCACATGCTATAACCTGACAACAATGTATAGATACTCGTCACCTAATCTATACGCCGTACTAGCAAATAAGGTAACAATACTTACTCCCTCAAGCTAAGGTTAGCCACAACACTTACCTCGATTCCACTACCAAACTCAAGCCTCAAATACCACTTTTTCCCTTGGTTTCAACTTCCAATCCAACTGAATTTATTCATATTAACTTATTAAGATCAATTAAAGCCAAAGAAACCAACTCTAACGCACAATTATAGATTTTTCAAAAGTTCCTCAAAAAGTCAAAATTTGACCTCGGGCCTGCTTTGTCAAAACTCAAGTTCGAACCAAAACCATATTACCCATTCACCCATGAGTTTAAGAACACAAACCTATGATTTGATGTTGAAATCCTTCTTCAAAAATTTCCCAAGGTCGAGTTTCAATGCAAGAAATATGAAATTTTGAGAAAATCCCGACTAAGTTCTGTTTTAAAATCACTGGACAGGTCTTCTTCGCGTTAGCGAGAAGCCTGTCGCATTCGCGAAGCAGCGGTCCTATTAACCTTTGCATTTGCGAGACACACTATGTGTTCGCGAAGGTATATCCCCCTGACCTTCGCATATGTGAGCCACTTGCCGCATTAGCGTAGTGTATCCTTCCCCTCCCCCAGTTCCCATTCTTCGTGTTCATGATAGCCTGGTTGCGTTCCGAAGGGTAACGCCCCCAACGCTTCGCGTTCGCGACCAGTACTTCGCGTTTGCGCAGAAGGATTTCTCCATCAGACCAACCTACGCTTCGCATTCGCGAGAGTTCCTTAGCGAACATGAAGAAGGATACATTTGTGCACCTGCAATAGTAAAACAGCAAAAATCTCTAAGTCCAAAACATCCCGTGGCCTATCCGAAACTCACCCGAGCCCTCGGAGCCCCAAACCAGACATGCACACAAGTTTAAATACATCTTATGTACTTACACGTGCGATCAAATCGCCAAAATAACATCTCAAATAACGAGTTTAGCATCAAAATTAATGGAATTCTCAAGAACACTTAAAGTATTTATTTTCACAACCGAGAATTCGAATCACGTCATATAAACTCCGGTTCTTACCAAATTTCACATACATGACTTAAATACAATATTAAACATGTACCAGGCTCCGAAACCAAAATACAGACATGATACCATCAAGATCAAGCATTATTAAATTTCTAAAAACCATTATATTTTTAGTTTAATAATTTTCTTCAAAAATTTATTTCTCGGACTAGGGACCTCGGAATTCAATTTTGGGCATATGCCCAAGTCCCATATATTTTTACGGACCCTCTGGGACCGTCAAATCACGAGTTCGGATCCATTTACTCAAAATATTGACCAAAATCCATTTTAATCAATTTTAAAGGAAAAGCTTAATATTTTCTCAATTTTTCACATAATGGCTTTATGAAACTGCGCTCAGACTGTGCACGCAAATTGAGGATAAAGAAAATAAGTTTTTGAAGGCCTCGGAGCCCCGAATTGGGTTCTAAAACATGAGATGACCTTTTGGGTCATCACAGCGGTTGTTATTGTGATGCACGAGGTTTCTGCCGTGCGGTTATTGTTATTGTGATGCACGAGGTTTCTGCCATGCAATTGTTATTAGATTGCGCAAGGTTTCTGCCGTGCTATTGTTACTGTTGATATTTTCATATGCGGCGTAACAAGGCGGGATATATATATATATATATATATGGGGAGTTGCATATGTGGCGAGACAAGGTGGAAATATTATATTGCACATGTGGCGAGACAAGGCGGGCACTTACTTTATTATTGCACACGTAGCGACACAAGGTAAGATATGTCAGGAATTAATTTGTGATGATTTGTGATGGCCTAAGAGCATTCTTGTTGTTGATATTTGTGTAGTGGTACACTAACTTGTGTGAGCTTTATCTTTTGAAAGTTGTGAGAAAATATTCTACGTGTTGTCAGTTCTTTTCCTTATGCTTACTAGTTGGTATGAACTATGTTAGGACACTTGCACAAGCATACATGTAGATAAGCACTCTTATTGCATAGGAGGTTTTCTTGATATTGTTGAATATAGGTGCACACTGTTTGTTTACTTGCCTTCTATGTGAGAATGGCTCTATTTGGCACGTGAGTCGCCAGTGCGGTTATGAGATGTAATGATGGCACAAAATGCGAAGTGATAGGGTTCATGATAGAATTTAAGGGTCCACTAAACTCTATAGAGCAGGTTCTCCATCAGGTTCAACCGAACACAACTGACTATAAAATCAAACAGTACTTCCAAACAGTTGTATTTAGAAGTTGTAGAAAACTCTATAGAGCTTATGACTTGTACTAACAGTTTTGGAAAATTATAAATTTTGTAGAGATTTCTATACTGTTAGATTTTATTTATTATTGTTGTTATTCAGTACATGTTAGCCATACCTAGTCGCTAAGACTAGGTGCCATCAGATACCCAACAGAGGGAAAATTGGATCGTGACATATACAAAGAAAATTGACAAACTGCACCAAACCGATAATCCGAGTCAAACCGAGAAAAAAAATATGACTATGGTTTGGTTTGATTTGGTTTGGTGTTGGAAAAAAAACAACCATAGTTTGATTTTGTTTTAACTAAAAAAAAAGTCAAACCGAAACCAAACCAACCCGACATTTTATGTGTACACGTTTTAAAAATATCTTATACATAAAATAATTATTGTAATATAATTTATAAATATTTTTAAAACTCTTTAATAGTTCTCTCTTTTGATGTATTATTTCAAGCTTGGACTTGGAACTTTTGAAAGGTCAAATATGTTTTATAGCCCATAAAATTTAATAACTCAAATAACCTACTCTTAATATTATGTAGTCATGTAATTAATACTTAGTACTTATTAGTCGTATTTATTTTAATATGACTTAGTACTTTAGATTATATTTATTTTTATTATGCTTATTAATTAGCAATATTTATGTTATGCAAGTTGTTGAGTATTTTATTATAATTATGACTCGTCTCTTATTATTTTGTATTATTTTATGGATAATATATTATATAGTTTTATCCTAATAGGACCTAAGAAATATTAAGGCAAAAATTATAAATTTTATGCTATGAAGCTTTTATCAGAAAAAAAAAAACTCGAGAAAATCGAAAACCCCAAAAATAAATTGCAATTATTAAATCCGACTTTTGTTTGTTCAGTTTGGTTTATAGATTTAAAAATCCGAGACAATTGGTTTGGTTTGGTAATTGAAAAATTCGAACCAACCCGACCTATTTACACCCCTAATTAGAACCATTATATGCACCTGAGCTACCATCTGCACCAGAAGCAACACCACTGATAATATCATTAAAGCTGTCTGCTGCAGGTCGTAGCACTCGTTTGTCTTTTTCAGGTAACTTAGTTTTAAGGATTTTTTATGTTATTTTTTCTTTTTTGATTATTATTGTCCTCATATTTATAAAAAATATATTTTCAACTCAAAATGTGCATACATAACTAAACGTATACATCATGTTGAATATATTTAACTATTCCAAAATCACATTCACATTTGGAGTGTTCAAATTTAATATTTGGATGTCAGAATGTCCTCATAGTTTTTAAAAAATATATTTTTATGCTAAATGATTGAAAGTCTTCTAAGTATAATTATTTTATAATCAAAATTTTGGTTTCTAAACACATACTCTCTCGTTGATTTGGATCAGCTCATCATGTTTTCTTCCATCACATAAGGAGTCTTATGATAAAAAAAAATTAATTTTTTTATATATTTTTTTTGACAATTTCAGGTTGCTTTAGATTAAGTAAAATAAATCATATTTTTGTTACCATGATGTGGTTAACAACTAATATATGATAAGTGGCCAATAAAATTAGTATATGTATTTGAAGCGTTCATTTAATAAAAGCAATACAATGAATGATTTTCATATTTATGCTAAAAGAGCTAAATTTGTTAGTTTTTTTTTTGTTTCGTTTTTGCTCTTACTTTCATTTCCCCCGTACTTATGACGAGATTTTCAAGAGAACAAAAAATTAAAAATACAATAAAAAATTTATTAAAATAAATAAATAGACAAAATAACATAACATTTCGGGAAATATAACATAACAAAGAGATCTTCCCAGTTGAAAATAACAAAAATAAAAAATCACAATAGAACAAAATAAAGAAAGAAAGGAACTAACTGAATTAGTTTGTTGCATCATACTGTTCTCTTCAATTAAAAACAATCTGTATAACAGATGAGTATGTTTAAGTGGGTATTTGGCTAAGCTTATAAGCTGATCAAACTAGCTTATAAGCACTTTTCGATTTATTTGAGTGTTTCGTAAAGTTAAAAGTGCTTATAAGTAGGGGTTTACAAGCCAAACCAAACCGACGAACCAAGTCAAACCGAAGAAAAAAACTGACTTGTGGTTTGGTTTGGTTGGTTTGGTGTTGAAAAATAAAAAACTGATCGCTCTTGGTTTGATTTGGCATTAATAAAAAATAAGTCAAACCGAATCTAAATCAAACCGACGTTATATTTAAATAAATTTTAGAAATTTTATACATAAAAAATAAACATTAAAATCTAATTTGTAATTATTTTCTAAACTATTTTATAGTTTTCAATGTCTTAGATATTAGTTATTTGTGGGCTTGTAAATTTACTATAGTTTATTCTATCTACATAACCTAAATATCAAGCCCAAACTAAAACCCAACAAGAAAAAAAACCAATAAAATAGATTATTCCATATCTTCCCTATGTTCCAATTCCAAAATCAAATAATCCCAAATATTGGAAACCATTCCCCCACAACACACGAGCTTCCTGCTTGTCATTTTGCTCACGTAATTGGTGATTATTTTAGTGTTGAGGTTTATCAAGTTTACAGTGTTTTGCTTTGTCGCATGTTTATTGTCATNCGCGGATAATTTGTGATTATTTGATCTCTTTTTCAAGAATAATATAACTAAAAAGAAAAACCGAAAAAATCGACTAAAACCGAAACTGAAAAAATTGAATTTATGTTGGTTTGATTTGATTATGAATTTAGTAAACCGACATAATTGATTTGATTTTGGTTTAATAAAAAACCGAACCAAACCGCCTCATGTACACCCCTACTTATAAGCTAGTCAAAAATAAGTTAAAAGTCATAAGCTGATCACCCACAACTTATGAATTTTTAGTTTATAAGCACTTAAAGTTTGACTAAAATTTTTACTATTTTATCCTTAAAATATTCCTAATATTTTAAGAACAAACTCCTACATGGATATTCATTGCCTTAAGTGAATCCTAACCCCCCCCCCCCCCCCCCCC
>MU693720.1:15332-26150 GCA_026770625.1 Nicotiana glauca
CCCCAAGTATGCAATTCTCATACTATTTATCCTTTGCATATTTATATCTATGTGATTGTGCATATCAAATTTTTAGTGTATTGTTTTCTAAGTGTTGTGGTGATGAAGACAATGCTTGTTTCTCTTCAAATAATTTGTCCTATTTAGGTTTATTTTTTACTAAGAACTTTTATCAATTCATTAATTATTACTATAACTTATGATTATATACTTATCATAAAATAAATAATATTTATCATAACAATTATCTTATCTAAGCACAGTTGTATTTAAAATAAAATGACAAATAGAATATTTTATATTTGAATCGATCTGGAATCTAAAATTTTGAAAAAATTACGCTCTTATAAGTGTAAACAGTTCTAAGGTTATTTACGTCACTTTAACCAAAAAAAGAACTTATCAGCATTTTTTTATCAAATACTGCAACAACTTATTATTAATTTTACCACTTGTACCCAAACATGTAATTGCTTATTTATTAAATCTGTTTCAGCACTTAAAAGTGCTTTTTATTACCCAATGCTTATCAACTACTTCAAATCAGCTAATGCAGACAGGCTCTAACTGTTTTCCCCATATTTTTTTTAATTTCGTATAAGGAGCCTCTAATATGTCCATCAACAACTCAAATAGAACAACTCTCGAGTAGAAAATTTTCTATACTCCATTTCATATAGGAACGCTCTCATACGTTTATCACTAGTTCAATAAGAATATCTCTTATGGTTCACAAATTTGATCAATGACTGACAGAGCTTGCCAAAAATAACATCAGCCAAACCAAATAAGAAGAATATCTAAGATAATTGCTGCATATGCACCTATGCTTCAATGAACTTCTTCACGTTCTTGATCCACATCAAGTATTCTCTGCTGTCCTTGTTGATCATGTACTCGTGCAAGAAGTTTGTTGTGCTGGGCTTGATTCCCCTGATCTCCAAATACTTGTGAAATGCTTTTTGGAGGTTCTCATCCAAATCCCTGTTGAAAAAACAGTTAAGTGTTTCAGTTAGTACCAAAGGCCCAAGTGGAGGGAAAATTCATGTGTAGCCCAAATATAGATGAAAGAAAGTTGAATAAAAATTTTATGCTCGTTTAGAGCACCAATACTAACGAGAACTCAGGTCCTTCATAGGCAATCTGTTCATCGGCTGCATCAGGGTCTTTAATAGCTAGATGGTCAATTACAACCTCATCGGGATAAGCTGTGCAACCAAACTCCAAACATGGACCATTCCTCTTACACACTCTAACAACAAGGGGAAGTTGAGATTGAGCGGGCCTTTCAGTATCATCATTGTCATTGCCATCCTCATCGTCGTCACCAGTAACAAGATCAGGCATATGAACTTCAACATTTATAGTTTCACCTTGATACTCTTTAGTCAAGGATATAGTCTGCTGTCCAGGATGATCTTCAAGCTTAAAGGGGAAACCCTCAGGCACCTCATCAGCCTAAAAATAACGAGCAAGATGATCATAATCCCCAAGTAGACTCAAAAACAGGAAACATAATATAACCTAATGCTGAAACATGAGACAGAGCACATTCCAAGATCAAAGATAGCATCCAAAGCAGATCTAGAATTGTCACTACTGCAAATACAAAACGTTTGCCTTCTAGTGAGGGAAAATAAGATGAAATGATCCGGGGTTACACAGTGTCCCTCAAATTACAATAGCAGTTAACCGGAGATTTTAATCAAGCTTCTGAAATCATTCTATCACACAATTGTTAGATGAAACTGAATATTAGGCGAAGAAAATTATAATTCATGATTTACACTGTTGTCATTATGAACAAAACAAGGCACCGTAAAACAACTCCAAAATTCTACCTTTATTATTAAGTTCCCATTTCTCCTCAAACCCTATAGGACAGCCCAAAACAAAGACTAAAGAACATAGGGGGGAATATACAAGATTCATGAAAGAGATAGCAGCCTGTCACAAACTAAATAGTGTAGTAGCAATAAACAGAACACTAATCTAAAAACTCAAAATCTGTAACATCTTCTCACCCTAACGAATAATTCGTTAGCTACTCACACTTTTGAGCATAGCAGCCCTGCATTTAAATCATCTGTATATACTGCAAGAATGGAACATGAGAGACAGACTATGGAATCTGAAAATTATAATTTTGGGTCCATTATGTCTAGACTCCCTCCGTTCTTTCTCTCATCTGTTCTTACTCTATAAATCTATACCTTCTCCTTCTTAGCTCTCTCTCTTCTCTCTTTTTAGTTCTTCTATTCCTCAGTTCCTCCTTAAACTGATCGGGTGCAGAGCTTGACTGTAATTACCATTTGAATGAGGTTATTATTAGTAATGAACAGGGGCGGATCTACCTTGTCGGATCGGGGTGGCATGGCACGCCACCCGCACGCTTCCACAAAAATTCTCAATAAATATGTTGATATCTATCAAAAATGAGTGATAGATATTAAGTGGCACCCAAATTACACAAAAGGCATGTGGGTGCCATGGTTTAGCCTTGCTTTTGAAGTCTCTAATGTACCCCACGGGTCTGGGTTCAGTTCCCTGCAACAACATTCAGTGTTACCAAAGGAGAAAAGCACAAAAAAACTCTAAGGTCCGTTGGGGCTTTAAGCGCAAAGCACAAATAAAACGTGGGCTTTAATAAAAAAAAGGTGCAACGGGAGAAAAAGTAAAAATATGCATGTAATCTCCAAGACTAATCATTATAAGCATTAATAACAAATATATGGGCAAAGAAATTAAAAATAATTTAAGATAAAGTGAAATATCAATTGTTTAAGGTCGCTTTTTCAAGATTACACTCATTGGCAAGGAAAAGTATGCCTTAGAGATTTAATGCGACACTAAAGCACCAACAAAGCGAGGCGAAGCGCTCAACGTGTTTTGACCCTCGCTTCAGGGCTTAAGCGCGCTTTAAGCACGCCTTTGACAACACTGGCAACATTTTCTTTGTCTCTTTTGTTTTAAATCTTTTTCCTACTTATTAGCCCTAGATTTCCTTTGTTCTCTGTTGGGACTTGGGTCTTCATCTCTTCTTCCTTTACTTTTCCTCCTTTCCCCCCTCTTTTTTCTTCCTGTTATTTGCTGCTAAAATACCTCTATCTTCTTTCTTTTTTGAAATTTCTTTAAATTAGCCTCCATTTTATTTCCTACAGTATATCTTATTTCATAAGCAATTTCTTTCGATGCGTAATTTTAAAATTCTAAATAATATATAGTTTCTCTCTTCCTAGTGATCTGAGTTGCTCGGACACGGGTGCGGATGTCCGACACGGGTGCGAATCTAGAGGTCGGATCCTTCGAGATGTAAATGCTAAAATTCGGGGATACGGATCCTAGTAGGGATACGGGTGATGGGATCCGGCTAAAATTAATTTTAAAAAAAAATAAAAATATAAAAATATCTCTAAATTTGTAAGAAATTTAGTGGAATACTTCCGTATAGCTTGTAAAGTGTGGATTTCTTTTTTTATTCTCAAGTTGTAAATAACTAAAGGATTGATGTCGTAGATAATGTATGTTATTTTCTTCAAATTTATCCTAATTTTGATTCTGATTTCGGGAATCAAATTATATCTTGGATCGAATTTTTCCGTCTGTTGTGGTCAAAATACCCAAAAGTGTTTAACCAAATCCGGTACGGATCCCATACCCACACCCATACTAGTGTCGTGTCAACACAGGTGCGGCACCTAAGCTGAAGTGTCAGAGCAACTTAGCTAGTGATACAACATTAATTTATACATTGGAGAATAATTTGAGCATTATCATTTGTTGCTTTTTGAAAAAGATATCTTGATTTACAGAGGTTTTAAGTGGATTCTTATAAATTGATAACTTTAAAATTTTGGCTTTGAAAATAATTGTCATATAACTCAACAAATAAATTGAAAACATTAACCCAAGAATAATGATCAATTAATCAAATCAAACACAAATATATAGTAATTAAGCTACTCTTTAAGAAAATTTTCCAATTGCAGGCGTACTTTCATGAAATAATTTTTTTTTTTTACTTTTATCTAGAAATTAGTAAATCAAGCATAAAAAGTTAAAACTAAAATCGAACTTATTTGCCTTTTTTTAAATATAAGACCTAACTCGATTAACCAAAAATTAACTGAATCATCCATTCTTCATATTCAGTCTGCTAGTGGTATGTATAATATATATAGAGACACCCGCAACCTTCAAATCCTGGATCCGCCTCTGGTAATGAAAGTTTCTGTTGATTGAAGATTTAATCAAAATTAAAGTTCAGTTGGTTGCATTTCCTTCCTCAAATTCTGTTGTTATTTCCTTAAGAAGTAGGATCATAATATAGTAACTAACAGAAACAGTAGACTAAAACTCAAAGATCATTAACGTCTTTATAGGGTGGAAAATGATAAATTGGGGAAGTAAATTAAATAGGGAGAGTGAAACCTTGTTCTGTTCATCGGACTCCTCGGCAAATTGGATTTCAGACTGAATTACTTTGAGGAGCGACTCATCAGAACTTGATCGAGTAGAATAGGGATGCAGAGTAGAAGGAACTGAGCTTCGGAACAAGTTCCGATGTACGGCACGGCGGTCCACGACGGCGGAGAAGAGAGCAGAGTAGTGGTAACTCTGACTTCTTCGTATGGATCGAACTGCGAGGGGTACAACCTGCGAAGCTGTCCTTCTGATAACGTTAGAGAGCGCCATTTCTGGAAGGGTTTTGGTAGAGAGATTTAGGGTTTTCGGTTTTTGCTTTTTTTTTTATGAGGGTTTAAGAGAGAGGAAGAGTCAAAAGAGCAAGACGGTTCTTTTCGGTAAAAATGCTCAACCGGAAAGACAAGACTTACCCTTCACAGTAATTACTAACTTTTGTTTAGGGATTCCCTCGAGGAAAGAAAATATGGTTCTACCCAAATGCACTTTTTTCATTTTTAACCCGACAGTTCAAAATAATTACAGCCAGTAATTTAAATACAAAAACCATATACTTCCTCCGTTTTAATTTACATGAGGTATTTTGACTCGGCACGGAATTTAAAAAAAAAAATTAAAATTTTGATCTTAAAAGTTTAAGAAGTAAAAGTTTTGTGGCGCCATGACATTTGTGTGGTTATAAAAGCTTATCATTAAGGGTAAAATAGATAAAATAAAGAGTTTAAAATTAAATTATTTTTAAATTTAAAAATATATCATTTATTTTGGAACTGATTAAAAAGAAAAGCATCTCATCTAATTTGGAACGGATGGAGTATGTATGTATGTATATATATGTATGTATGTACACACACATATATATATATATATATATGCCATCTATTCTTCTAAAAATTTATAGTCGAAATTTATATCTTCACTTACTATTGGTCTTCATGTTCAGTCTCTCAAAAGCATATAAAATACGATAAAACCCGCCGTGCCTCAAGCTATTATTGCGAAATTCAAACTTCTATTATTTTACTAATTGAAAGTGATTTTATATTTATTCATGAAGGGGTAATTTTAAATTATAGCACTGATAATATTTATCGACTATTTAAGTATAGGTAGGCAGAATATTTAGTTTTACAATATATTTTAAGAATTTTTTATTTTTTAATTGTTTGAAGGTTAAGATATTATAGCTAATTTTTATGTCTTGATAACTTTAATATTACTACAGTATTTATACGTTTATAAGCATGCACGATTTTTATTTTCTATAGGCTTCTTTAATCTTTTTCAATTTCTTAAATTAATTTACCGTATTTTTCATATTTTTGTGTTATTATAATATTTTATTAAGTTATAAATTTAACAATTTATAAATTTATGCGATTTATAAAATGTCTCGGTCTCATGTCTCACTCTTACTAAATTAAACGCCTTATTGCCTCATGCCTTCTCCTATTAACATTGGTTTCACCTACTAATTGGTGAGTTGCCCCTTAAATTTGATCCGGAAAAAAATATTTATACCTCTTATCTTTACGTGCAACCTATCATTCCCTATCCTAATTTGAAATAGTACAAAAAGATATCCTTCCTCAAAGCTTTTCTATCAAAATTCTTTATGAAAATTCTAAGTCCAGAATTGAAATAAAAAATTATTCCAGTTTAAAACCAATTATATTTTTTGTATTATAACGTATAGTATATCTTATTTTTATCCAAGATACTAAATAAACCTGTTATCAGGGGCGGAGGCACGTTGAGCCAAGCGGTGTCATCCGACACCGCTTGGCCAGAAATTTTTATTTATATATATATGTAAATAATCTGCAAAAAGAAATATAGTCTAAATATAATAAATGGCACAACTTGACGTTAACAATTATATTGGCCCGTTGGTGAAGCAATCCACTTTCTGCTTGTGGTCAAGTGTTCGACTCCCCTCGGTGGTAATAGCTTTTTTCTTAATATTTTAGTATTCTTCTGGAATTTTTTTGAAAGAAGTAGCATCCTATGGATTCTTAATATTTTAGCATTCTTCTGGAATTTTTTTGAAAGAAGCAACTTCCTATGGATTTGGATGGATAATGAGCTATTGAGTAAATTTTTGCTGCCTTATATAGAACCATTTTTTTTTGTAATATTTGTATTGAGTCTATTATGAGTACATTTTATAAAAATAAAAGTTCGTGGGGGAGAACTACACTACTATATTTGAATTGTATTTTTCTAAAATATGATTTTATTAAAGTAATATATCTCCTCATTTGTCCGCATTTCTAAATTTCGACACCGCTTACAAAAAATTCTGCGTACGCCCCTGCCTGTTACTTCCTCCGGTCCAAATAAGTGATTTTTTGGTTTTTTTCTTGTGGTAAAAAATAAGTGATTTTTTCAGATTTTAAGAATGAATTAATTATTTTTTTCCTACATTGTCCTTGGAGTAAATGGTGTTGGAATATGTGTTATGAGTGTTTATGTGATATAATAAAGGTTAATATGATCAATTCTATTGCTAATTAATGCTAAAAGGTAGATTTTTTAATCTGTGTGAAAACGTCCAAAAAATCACTTATTTTGGACCGGAGGGAATATTATTTAGTCTTCATATTATAGCTCATTTATTATAATCCCAGTATAACTTTTTCATCAACCAAATTGTAGATATAATGTAACATCAAAATTTGCACAAGATTCCAGAAATATAAAGGACCATTTTTATAATATTCTCCGAGTCCTTACCTAGACTATCATTATGGTAATTTTTTGCTTTTTTTTTTAGCAGGTCTTTTTTACGTCCTGTTTATTTTCTTTCAAAGGAATTTGTGTTGTTATAATCGTAGTTTCTTATTTGCTCCGTTTGTTAAAGTAATTTATATTTTACTTTAGGTTGGGTTCCTCAGGATGAAGTAGACGATAAGGAAGCATTGCGAGTATGATTTAAAGAAATGATTTCCCTATAAGTGGGTTCGTTGAAACTTTGATTAGCTTTACCAGACATCATTCTTGCTTTTCCAAATAACCAACTTTAAAATATATATTTCCTTTTCAATATTGGGTAAATTATTGTTTGATTACTCTTCTTCTAATATTGTTAGAAAACTGATTAGGTATAAAGATAGGAAAACTCATTTCAGAAGAACAATCCCTCCTATCTTGACTTTACTCTTGTCAGCATTTTCCTAATCAAACGCTATTACAAAATTCAAACACCAATTTCATTGGATTTTAGTGTTTATTCTCTCTCTCTCTCTATCTTTTAGAATAATAAAAGGACATTGTTTTCTCTCTCTATCTATCTTGTCAAATCTGCAGTCTTATGGGAATGTTTTATCTTTTCTCTGTAAAAATTCAGTGTTAGATTCTTTCAATGAAGGAGGTGTTAGGGAGTCCAGGGAAGGTGAGTGGGCTAATATTGAGGATGGGTCAATGTTTATTTGCTTCTGCTTCTATTGCAGTTATGGCCTCAGCTTCTGGTTTCTCCAGCTCCACTGCCTTTTGGTATTTCACTCTCTTCTTCTTGATCTTTTCTTTTTAATTACTATATCTTTCAATTATCTGGGCAAATAGAGTATATAGGCTGTAAATATGGAATACAAGTTCAAAAGAAAGCTTGTCTCACTAGTATCATACTCATGTTTAGATATCTGAGCTCTGTAGCACATTAGCACTTCTATGTAATTCTGCTTGTTCATTCTCAGGCACTAAAAGAGAACCTGCTTTTCTAGCCCCAGTTCTTTTATTTAATTTCCTCTTTTGCTTGTTGAAAGTAAAGTTTTATCTTCCAGTATTTGTAGTGCATAAGAATTCTACAAGTTTGCAGATTAAATCACCAGAGTGAATTTGGAGTTTTTCTTTCCAAAATCTTGGAAAAACACATGTTCTCCCCAGGTTTGGCAACTCTGATTGAATCAGGGATTGAGCAAATATGCCTTTGTACTTCATGATAATATTTGCCTGTAGACCAATTTGGCCTTCTTAAATATGTATTTCCATCTGCTGGACCATATTTTGGCAATTAACTTATGCTTGGTTATTAAGTTAATTGTGCTTCCTTCTTTCTAATTCTTATTCTATTTAAAGGAAAGGAGTGGATACTTGCTATCTTCATCTTAGAGACAAACATAGTGACCCAACATTGAGTAGTTTCCTTTGAAGTATTAGTGTTGAGTCCACTATTTTCTTAGTCTTGCTTTTATTACCTTTTCCTAAGCCGAGGGTCGTCTACCGGAAACAGCCTATCTGCCTTCTTGAAGGTTGGGGTAAGTCTGCTTACATACTACCCTCCCAGACCCCCCTTGTGCGATTATACCGGGTTTGTTGTTGTTGTTTTATTACCTTCCTATTGTTTTTCTCTAGTTTGCACTAACTGTAAGTTCTGCTAAAACAAGGAGTTGATTCACCAGCTCAAGACTACTTTCTTTAGACTATAAAATGAAGCTTACCTTCAGATTTCTTGCTAACTTAAATGCATTTTTCTTCCTTTCGTAATACTATTCCTTGTAATGTTCAATGACTCAATTATGGCTCATGCTCTAAATGTCTGATTTTCCTGGTTCAGCTATTTAATAGCATCAATGGGGTTGCAAGTATTGTGGAGCTTTGTTCTTGCCTGCTTGGATATCCATGCTTTAAGATTGAAGAGAGATCTGCGGAATCATGTCTTTGTGAGCTTGTTCGTGGTTGGTGATTGGGTAATCTTCTCCATTTTGTTTTCTTTTCATGCATCAATGCTTATCTGTGAAGATTTACTAATCCAACAAAAACATGATCAAATTAGAATACATTCTTTGCTTCTCAAATGCAACTTTTCAAGCATTCTCGCGTTAGGTAAGAAGGTTCTCCCTCACCCCCCAAAAAGAATTAAAAAGAGTTTACCAGGATAGAATTTACAGGTCCTAACTCCGTCAAAACTAGAACCCCTTTCTAAGATAAGAAAATGGGTGAAACAGAGATTGGCTATTTATCAATGCGAACTTCAAGATTACTATTATCGTTTCCCAAAGTCTAGAAACGTGTCTGGGGTAACAGATAGCAAACTAATTAGTGATGAGGCTGCACCTTGCGTCATTTACAAAGAGTTTAATTTCTCTTAAAAAAGAAATATGCTATTTCTGCTACTACATACTAAAAAGTAGCTATTTTGTTTTTCGCCACATCCTAACTCATAAGACAGCACAGGAAATAAAAGGGTTGAGATTTACATGAAATACATTTCGTTGGGTTGCTAATTTTGCAGCTTCTAATCTTTAAAACTTTACATGATACAAGTTGAGTGAAAAATATCTAGAGTCTGCATATGGGATGAGAAAGCTCAACCCTTTTATTTCCTGGTTTGCATATGGGATGAGAAAGCTCAACCCTTTGAGAAAGACCAAGAGTCCATATGGGATGACCAAGCTCAAACCAGAGTCTGCATATGGGATGAGAAAGCTCAACCCTTTGAGAAAGACCAAGAGTCCATTGCACAACCTATAGATATTCTTTTGTTCTGAAGGTGTCTTATACCATGAATTTTAATGTAACTCAATAATGATATGGAAATGTTGATATGCGCTGTTGGATGTTCTGAAGTGCTTTGTGCATGAGTACATCCCTCCCCCCATACCAAAAAAAGAAAAAGATAAAGAAGAATATAAAGCCATGGATCACGGTTTATGTTTGCTACCCCAAAGTCAAACGTTTTCAGGATGAGTTTGGGTCAGTACTGTCTAATCTGTTCCTCATGTAGAAGCTAGGAAGATTGGAAGTATTTTGCAGGAAGCGATTGTCACACGTTTGCGATATTTACGCATGGTAGTTCTAATGCGTTTTATGTTTTGAAGCTAATATTGCATGCATGTTTAATATTAGAATGAATTGGAAGATAGGTGAAACTTTGAGATTATACTGGAGATAAAAGTATAGTACATGATATTAGTATGGGGTCGGTGTATCCAAATATTCCATTCATTCAAGGAAAACTATACCTCAAGCCAAAGATAGGCACCCTGACCTGTGCCAAATTTTGCCCATATACTCTTTTATTGCCCATATAGCGAGTGCCGGGTGCCATGGATACCCTTTAGAAAAAGCTAAATAATGTTGACATGCTAATTAAGTATGTGCTCAAGTTTGTGGTGCAACCTAAGTTGCTCGGACTCGGGTGCGGGTATCCGTTACGGGGATGGTTCTGAGTATCGGATTCGGCAAAATCTAAATTTTAAGATTCGGGGGTGCAAATTCGGATATGGATACGGGTGCGGGGATACGGCTAAGAGAAAAAGAAGTACGAAATCAGAAGTACAAAATCAGAACATCTGAATTCATTTTTCTGTTATTTATTGGGTATAATAAAAGAAAGCAATTCAAGGCAAAGTTTCGTCTACATGAAGTACAAAATCAGAACATGACACTTTGAAT
>MU693720.1:38188-60478 GCA_026770625.1 Nicotiana glauca
CCCCCCCCCCCCCCCGACTCTTCTTTTTAATTTTGCATTTATCCACATTTTCTTATCCAGAGATCACATGAACACTAGAGATAAAATAACATACATGAGTCTTCAACCAAGTACACTATTTACCATACAGATGCAATCATTCATCATTAGTAAACCATTGCCTTGCTGAAGAGGAAGGGCGACAAAATACCTCATTTTAAGCTACAGAGAAATTAACCAGACAAGTTCAAAAGAAATTGGAGCTACTAATTTATACATGATTTATCCAACGAATTAAACACAACCTCCAGTAGAGTTCTTTATTTGTATATACAGCGAAAATTACAAAATAAACAGACCTTCCAACATCTCATACCTTTTCACAACAGCAACCCTTCAGCACATCACCTTACATCACTCAACTTTCCCGTACTTTTACAATTGAAGAGGAGGAAATACAAAACCAAATAAAGGAAAAGGAAAATACATTTTGAACAAACTGAACATGTAACTTATTGTTTTCTAGCACTATAAATTACTCTCACATCACTATTTCCGGTTTCAGGATGCTAGATTTGATCTCCTTGTGGGGTAAGACTACTCCACCATTGCTGTAAATTTCATCACAAACATGGACATCTTCTCCGAGAATGGTCATGTTCTCGACACGAGCCCATTGTCCAACAGTTGAGTGCCAGCCAATAATGCTACTTGAGATGCACGCGTGTTTCTTAACACGGACTCCACGCATCACAGTGCAACGTGAGAGTCTAACCCCAGATTCAATCACGCAACCAGGGCCTATCGCAACATCTGGTCCAATCAAGCATCCTTCTCCAATTGTTGCGGTTTCATCCACTAAGACATTTCCAACAATGTGAGAACCTGATGCCAGTTTCGGTGAAGATCTCTTCTTTAAAGAATCTAGGTAGAGTCTAAGGCCAGTGATATAGTCCCTTGGCTGTCCAATGTCCATCCAAAACCCAGGTAGGACCATTGCATATAGCTTTTTCTCCGCTGCAATTTTTGGGAAAATCTCTTTCTCGATAGATGTTGGTCTTAATTGAATTCTGTCTAGAATGGAAGGGTCCAGCAGATAAATTCCAGCGTTGATCTTGTTGCCAACAAATAACTTAGGCTTTTCCACAAATCTCTCAACTTGGCCAGTGGATTCTTCTGTGACAACAACACCATATTTCGAAGGCTCATCCACCTGTATCAACCAGTGAAATTTACCTTTTATACTCAACATCCCCCTCATAAATCTACGAAGACCCACGCTATGTTAAATTCAAACAGAAATGTAACTGATAACTTACCTTAGTCACCATTAAAGAAGCCTCACCTCCATGGGATTTGTGGAATTCAATCATCTCCTTGAAAGGATAGTCACTGATAACATCACTGTTAAGAACAAAAAACGGCTCACCAGAATCATCTACCAGCTTGTCTCTAGCCAAAGCAAGGGGACCTGCAGTCCCAAGCGGTTCAGTTTCTTGAGAACATGTGATCTTTATCCCAAGTTTTGTCTCAAATTCTTTCAAGAAGTTCAGCATCACCTGCATCGAAAGGGGTTTGTATATTCTATTAGTTGCTCTTAAATATTTACCCTTAGATTTCTAAATGGAAAGATGCTGACCTCGGGCTGGTAGTTAATAGCCAAGACCACTTCAGTCACTCCAACAGCCTTGAGAGCCTCGATCTGACGTACAAAATGTTTAGTAAAATCGTTGTTTTGATATAATAGCAAAAATAGAAAGAAAAGGAGAACATACAGAAAGTGCAAGGCACAATTAAACTACTATTGAGATTTCCCATTCTCTTTTAGAGATCATGAACTGGCAGAGGCAGGGTGATGAAGCCTAGATATTCCAGAGCTTAGGACATTTGAAATTTTGTATGAGGGAAGAAAGTATTGGAGACATATAGACAATTATAGTTTGAATTTATCGTGTGTAAAATAAGATACTCCAAATTCTCTTATATGATAAAGTACAAACTGGAATAGTGAAATGACGTTCTCAAAATCCACATAACCAATTAAAAGGATGAAAAACAAGATTAGCAATCCGATTAAAACGCATATTTCTTTGATTAGATGTGCAGTTAGAGTGATCTTTATGAAATAATCTACCATATGACTGAAAATACGCGAGGCAACCAAGAATTCTCATAAAGGTTACCTGATGCAAAATCATGGGCTTGTTGGCAAATTCAACCAGTGGCTTTGGGACACTAAGAGTCAATGGCCTCAGCCGAGTACCAAACCCTCCGACAAGAATAAGTGCCTTCATCCCGATTTTCTGACGCTCCTGCTAAGAATCAGGCAGAATTTCAGCACAGTTGATCAGAAGACGTAAGAGAAGAAAACATATACTGCATTTAAAAATGGGCTCTCTCCTCTCCAAATTTATCCAGCCAAAAGGAAGATACGTGCAGAACTATGGAACCTTGTATTTACAACCGTACAGAAGAAGCAACACTATCACCCTCACCTATATGTTCAGTCGGTTGTCCATGACAGGTAGCGAATAAAGATAGTCATTCATATAGTGTTCAACTTGAAGTAAAGGAATTACCAATCCATGAAAGTGGATTAAAAAAGAGACTAGCAAATGTTGCAGGAAGGGTTGTAGCAAACTGCCAAATTTATACGTGAATCTTGAGATTAACTGAAGTCATAAAGTGGTTCAGAAAAGTCAGTCCAGGCAATTTTGCTGGAAAGAAAACAAAAATTCCAGCTAAATCCCAGGCTGGATCATTTAATAGGGGTGGAAATTCCATTCAATTTTTCATTTCTTTATAACTAATGTGGTATCAGTAGATTGGATAAGGGCGGTTTAAACGGAGTTACAGAAACGAATGCTATTTCTCTCTATCTCCTTAAAAAAGGACAGGAAAGTTAGACTTTTCTCACACTTTTAGGCATGATTACAGGTTAAAATGACAAAGGAAAAGGTGAAACATAATGCGATTTTATTCTCTCACATTTCATACATGTTAGTTTCCTTCTATGTCACTTTATCTCTTCAATTATCTTATAGAAACAAGGAATTCAAATTTATTCTAGCTTTGAAGTGGAGCATCAAAATGTACATTTCCCTGTCACATATTCTTTTGCTGATGCTTGAGCCACATCTAGGATTTTAACAAGTCAAAATATGTAACAGGTAAGAAAAGGTTAGAGGACCAAAATGAAATTATAGTAGCGTTATTTAATATCGGCATATAGGGGCAGATGTAGAGGATTACTACTGGGAACCCAATAGCTTTGACTCAAAGTCCGCATAAGCATTAAAAAGTTCACTAAATAAGAACAAATAATTGATTTTGACTCGAACACATAGGTAAGCGGAGACATTTGGAAGGGGAAAGGAATCTAGAACAAGTAGCCAAAAAACTCATTCCAGCTGTATTTCTAAGGAAACAAACAAAGATGTAACCCGGAAAGTCAGGCGTAAAAGCAAATTCATAGCTGCAAAAGATGACACTGAATTCCTAGAGGTGTCTAAACGACAAAATGGATTACATACACACCCTAGCTTCTAGCACTAGTTAAGAACTTAAAATATGAAATCCTACGCAAAAAATTGCAACTCAAAAGCACCGTAAGAAAGGAAAAAAATGCAAAGACGACAAGGAAAGAAAAGCCTAACAGCATCAGATCCAGAGCACATTATGTACATAATTCTTTGCATAGCCTATACATAAGTCATTGATTAGGCACAGGAAGAAATGCAAATTTTCCCAAATAAACAAAATTGAACACAAAGAAATCAAAACGGACAGCAAAATTGCAAGCGCATTATCAAATCTCCATAAGGAAAACAAACAAAGCTAACGAAGAAAAGATAGAAAAATGGGATCAAGATCCACGCGAAGATAAGAAACAATGCGGAAATTAAGAAAGAGAACATGAAATTCACCTTTGAAATCAGAGATCTAAGAAAAGTGAAAAGAGTGAGTAGAAGAAGGAGTTTGAGTCAAGTTTAGGAGAATTGGTGGTTTGACCGTAGGTAGGGAGTGTCGTCAGGGTGTTTTCAAAGGGGTGGTTGGTTGAGGTTAGAAGAGCGTTGGCAAAAACACAAAGCAATTCTTAACACAAGGATTATCCCCAAATATATACACACACACAGAGTCATATACAACTCTGTATTTGTATATTGTAATGTAAGTTTTCCATATTGACGCATTCCAAACACGGTTTACCTTTTTTACCGGTTCAAGCAATCGGTTCACCCATTGGGAGAATGATTGTTAAAGGAAAATATATATCTGAGTTGGCATTATGGGGAATTGGGATTGGGTAGCTTCTAATCACACCATAATCATGAATCTTACGTACACTTACCTTTGTTGCCCAAACAGCAAATCCATAATTATACTAGTATTTCCTTTATCCCAGTTTAGCTGATACCTCTTCGGTGCTCCATTAGTTTCAAGGTAGTTCAATTCCACACGAAATTTAAGATTTTTTTTTTAAAATTTGTGGTCTTAAAAGTTTAACGGGTAAAAACTTAGTGGAGTCATAACATTTGTGTGATTATAAAAGGTTCTCATTAACAGTTATAATGCCAATCTTTTTGGCTAATGGGGTCCATTTTATATAGGCATAAGCCTAATTGGAAGAAGAGTTGGCTGGCAATATTTTTACTTGGAGCCAAAGTATCATTGTATGGTAGAGATTGGTTGATCATTTCCTTTTATCTTTTTATTAGTTCTTGGAGCCCAAGTTTGGGTCCTATAAAATGAGGGCCTTCTCTCTCATTTCATACACACCTTTAGATACAAAAGTAGAAGTATTTCTACTAGCTTTTGTCTTCCTTTTCATTATAGAGTATTTTGTAAGAGAGTGAATGTTGGAAAACACTTGTGTGAACCCTTTCTTTGGAGTGATCTTGTGAGGTTATTCTCTTGGGGTATTTGGGACTAATTAGAGTATTTACTCTAATTTTGTACTCTCTTTTGTACTCTTGTTGGTATAGTGAAATTGTTTTTCTCCGCTTGTGGACGTAGGTCTCCTTGACCGAACCACGTTAAAATTGTGCCTTCTTTATCTGCTTTAATTACCGTTATTATCAACTTGTATTGTCTTTATTATTATCATTATAACATTGTTTGGCTAAATTCCGCACTACCCGGGTTTCCTATCCTAACAAATTGGTATCAGAGACGGATCTAACTGGTTATTTTAAATAGCCAAAATGACTCTAACAAAGACTTATGTTGAGAAATTTGATCGAAGTGCAAACTTCGGAATGTGGCAATTAAAGATGGAAGTTATCCTAATTCAGGATGGCTTAGATTTGGCACTACAAGGAAAAGAGAAGAAGCCCGAAAAAATGGCGGACGAGGAGTTTGCCGTCATTGACAAAAAGGCAAAAGTGGGTATCATTTTGAACCTCTCAAATGAGGTTTTGCGTGAATTTTCTGCAGAAAGCTCAGCCAAAGGCATATGGGAAAAGCTGAAAACCCTGTATATGAAAAGAACAGTAGAAAACAGGCTTTACCTAAAGCAAAAACTCTACACTTTTCGTATGGCTGAAGGTACATATATACTTACACATCTTGTTACTTTTGATTCTCTTCTTATAGATTTAAGTAACATAGATGTTGAAGTCAAAGATGAGGATCAAGCCGTACTATTGCTTGTTTCTTTACCCCAGTCGTTTAAGCATATTAGAGATACTGTGCTTTATGGAAAAGATAATATCTCGTATAAAGATATCAAATCTATTTTGAAATCAAAAGAACAAATAGATAGAGATATTACTGGGGAAACGAGCGGGAACCAAGGGGAAGGCTTGTTTGTAAGAGGTAGATCCAATAAGAAAGATTCAAGTAGTGAGAGACCTAAATCAAGGTCAAAATCCAGATACAGAAATGTCATGTGCAAATACTGTCATAAGAAAGGCCACATTATTTCTGAATGTTTTAAGTTGAAAAACAAAGAAAAACATACAGAAAAGAAAAATGAGCATAAAATTACTAACACTGCCGAAGCAAGTGTAGCTGCTGATGAGACTGAGGGAACTATTTTTTAGCAACTAATAATAGTTTCAAATTTAACAATGAGTGGATTTTAGATTCCGGTTGTTCTTATCATATGTGTCCCGATCGGAATTTATTTACCACATATGAATCTATTGGAGGTGGAGTTGTCTTGATGGGCAACAATGTTGCCTGCAAAGTTATTGGAAAAGGTACAATCCGAATCAAAATGCACGATGGTGTGGTGAGAACTCTCACCGATGTTAGACATGTTCCCGACTTGAAGAAAAATCTGATCTCTTTGGGCACTCTAGAATCTCTTGGGTGCAAGTACACAGGTGAAGGTGGAGTTTTGAAAGTTTCTCATGGTGGTCTTGTGATCATGAAAGCACGCAGATCTGGTACACTGTATACTTTATTAGGATCTACTGTTACAGGTGCAGCTGCAGTTTCAACATCAGATAAATCAAATTCTGACATCACCAAATTGTGGCATGTGTAATTGGGGCATATGAGTGAAAAAAGTCTTTCCATCCTCAGCAAAAGAGGTCTCTTGTGTAGCCAAAATACCGGAAAAATGGAGTTCTATGAACATTGTGTGTTTGGGAAGCAGAAAAGAGTCACCTTCAAATCTCCAGCAATTCATAGAACAAAAGGTACTTTGGATTACATTCATTCAGATCTTTGGGGCTCTTCACGTACCCCATCAAAAGGAGGTGCCAGGTATATGTTAACTTTCATTGATGATTATACAAGGAAAGTTTGGGTTTATTTCCTGAAAAATAAAAGTGATGTTTTCTTAACTTTCAAATAATGGAAAGTTTTGATTGAGAAGCAAACAACAAAACAGGTTAAGCGGCTTAGAACAGATAATGGCTTGGAATTTTTTGATGATGAATTCAATGAATTTTGCAAGAATGAAGGAATTGCTCGGTACCGTACTGTGAGAATGACACCTCAGCAAAATGGTGTGGCAGAAAGGATGAATAGCACTCTATTGGAAAGGGCTCGTTGCATGATTTCAAATGTTGGGTTGACAAACGCCTTTTGGGCAGAAGCTATCTCTACAGCTTGTTATATTGTCAACCGTGCTCCTTCTGCACCCTTAAACTTTAAGACTCCATAGGAAATATGGTCAGGTACTCCTGCTAATTATTCCGATTTAAAGATATTTGGTTTCCCAGCATACATGCATGTGAATGATGGAAAATTAGAGTCAAGGGCTAAAAAGTGCATTTTTCTTGGGTATGCATCTGGGGTGAAAGGATATCGACCATGGTATCCTGATCCCATGGCACCAAAATTTATAATTAGCAGATATGTAACCTTCGATGAATCCTCTATGTTACATTTTAGAAAAGAGTCTACTAGTTCTTTTAATACAAATAAAGGGAAGAGTACACAGAAGCAGGTGGAGGTTGAGATTGGCATTCCTTCTGAGCCAAGCTCATCAAATTAGGAGCAAAATACAGTTGAAACTCCTGAAGTTGAGGTAGAAGCTGAAATTCCTGAAGTTGGGACTCCTGAAGTTGAACTAGAAGAAGAGGAGTATTCTATAGCCAAACATAGACCAAGAAGAGAAAGCAAACAACCATTAAGGTTAGGAGATTATGTTTTATTTGCTTTTTCAGTTGCATAGGAAACTGAAGAAATTGGAGAACCATCAAAATATTCAAAAGCAGTTTCTGGTGCTGATTCAATCAAGTGGCTGATTGCAATGAATGAAGAAATTGAGTCTCTCCACAAGAATGGTACTTGGTCTCTTGTAAAGCCGCCATCAGGAAAGAGAATTGTTGGTTGCAAATGGGTCTTCAAGAAAAAGGATGGCATTCCGGGGGTTGAATATGCGAGGTATAAGGCACGATTAGTTGCAAAGGTCTATAGCCAGGTACATGGGGTTGATTTTAATGATATTTTCTCACATGTTGTTAAACATAGCTCTATTCGTGTCTTGCTTGCCTTAGTTGCCATGTATGATTTGAAATTAGAACAACTTGATGTTAAGACAACTTTCTTACATGGAGAACTTGAGGAACAAATATACATGCATCAACCCGAAGGATTTGAAATTGAAGGAAAAGAATACCACGTTTGTTTGTTGAAGAAATCCTTGTACGGTTTAAAACAGTCTCCAAGACAATGGTACAAAAGGTTTGATTCCTTTATGTTGGGTCATGGTTATTCGAGGAGTATGTATGATAGTTGTGTTTACTTCCGTAAGTTAAATGATGGTTCATTTGTATACCTATTATTATATGTTGATGACATGCTCATTGCTGCTAAGGATTCGACAAAAATTCACAATCTGAAAAGTCAATTGAAAAGTGAATTTGAGATGAATGATTTGGGAGCAGCTAAGAAAATCCTTGGCATGAAGATCAAAAGAGATCGAGGAGCCAACAGGCTATTCCTGACCCAGAAGAAGTATTTGGAGAAAGTCTTGGAGAGGTTTGGCATGAAAGATGCTAAACCAGTAAGTACCCCTCTTGCTGCTTATTTTAAGTTATCAGCGGCTCAGTCACCGCAGTCAGAGGAAGAAGATAGGTATATGGCACATGTACCTTATTCCAGTGCAGTCGGCAGTATTATGTATGTAATGATGTGCACACGCCTAGATATTTTGTAGGCAGTAAGTATGGTGAGCCGATATATGGCTTGCCCTGGTAAATCACATTGGCAAGATGTGAAATGGATTCTTAGATACTTGCGAGGTACTTCAAACACATGTTTGGAGTTTAGGAGAAATACTAATACTTTGGTTGGTTTTGTAGACTCAGATTATGCAGGTGATCTTGATAAAAGAAGATCACTAACAGGCTACGTATTTTGCATTGGTGGTTGCGCTATCAGTTGGAAAGCAACATTAAAACATGTTGTAGCTTTATCTACTACCAAAGCAGAATATATAGCAGTGACCGAGGCTATCAAAGAAGCCTTATGGTTGAAGGGTCTCTTTGCTGAACTTAGTTTACACCAAGGTGGTATTATCATTTTTTGTGATAGTCAAAGTGCCATTCACTTGACTAAAGACCAAATGTATCATGAGAGGACGAAGCATATTGATATCAAGTACCATTATATCCAGGAAACCATTGCTGATGGAAAAGTCTCTGTTCAGAAGACCAACACTAGAGACAATCCTGCTGACATGTTCATGAAACCTCTTCCAGTTGTCAAGTTCAAGCATTGCGTGAACTTGATTGGCATTTATGAATAATGACTCTACCCATTGGGGCTTTTGCGGAGAAGGTGGAGCAAATTTACTATATCAGCCAAAATTAGGCCAAGGTGGAGATTTGTGATATGGCCAATCTTTTGGGCTAGTGGGGTCCATTTTATATAGGCATAAGCCTAATTGGAAGAAGAGTTGGCTGGCAATATTTTTACTTGGAGCCAAAGTATCATTGTATGGTAGAGATTGGTTGATCATTTCCTTTTATCTTTTTATTAGTTCTTGGAGCCCAAGTTTGGGTCCTATAAAAGGAGGGCCATCTCTCTCATTTCATACACACCTTCAGATACAAAAGTAGAAGTATTTCTACTAGCTTTTGTCTTCCTTTTCATTATAGAGTATTTGGTAAGAGAGTGAGTGTTGGGAAACACCTGTGTGAACCCTTTCTTTGGAGTGATCTTGTGAGGTTATTCTCTTGGGGTATTTGGGACTAATTAAAGTATTTACTCTAATTTTGTACTCTTGTTGGTATAGTGAAATTGCTTTTCTCCGCTTGTGGACGTAGATCTCCTTGACCGAACCACGTTAAAATTGTGCCTTCTTTATCTGCTTTAATTACCGTTATTATCAACTTGTATTGTCTTTATTATTATCATTATAATGTTGTTTGGCTAAATTCCGCACTACCCGGGTTCCCGATCCTAACAAGAGTAAAATAGGTAAAATAAAGAGTTTAAAGTTGGATTATTTACAAATTTAGAAATGTGTCATTTATTTTTGGAATAAACTAAAAATGAAAGTAGCTCGTCTAATTTGAAACAAAGGATCTTAGTTTTAGTCTGTCACGCGTAGTAAGAATATTCTTTTATTTTTAATCTGTTCCAAGAATAATGGTATCTTTTTATATTCAGAAAGAATTTAATTTTAAATTTATTCTGTATAAGATAATATATAAACATACAAGTACATAAGTGTTTAACCAAAAAAATAGAATTTCAGTCAAAGCTTTAAATTTAGAAGAACTCGGGTTACTGATAATCAATAATGAGCGAAGAAATTGATAACAATAAGTTAGATAGAAAAAAGCAAAATAAATTAATGTATCCAGTTGATATTTTTCGTGTCCCTACAAATGATCCGTGTTCTCTCTTTTACAGCTATTTCTAAGTTATATGTTTTGCCTTTGTCATAATAAGGTTATTATAGCCGATTAAAGGCAATAACTGCTACGTTACATAACTATTGTAATTTAATACAAATTCTCTAACGCTTTCAGCATTTAATGTCTATTAAATATTGTATCTGGACTCTTCTGCACTGTCCGGTTCATTCTCCTCAGCTTTTATACTTAAATAGGTACGAGCGGCGAGTCTTTTTGAATATCGTCCCGTGCCTCTTCTTGTGCCTCCCCTCGTATCTGTTGCAACTCGTGACTTTTTGCTTATCATCATCCTTTTGACCAGCCTTCGTGTCATGACACGTCATCTTTCAATCACTTTAATATGTAAACCCAATTTTTCTAATATATATAGTCCCCCCACTTGCCATTTATTCATCAATTGAATATTTGGCAAGTGAATTTTGTAAAAGCTGGAATATTTGCCGCCATTAATGCTATGATTGATTTGATTCTTCAATTGTCACTTCCATTTAATGCTCATAACACATGGCACCCTTTCATTGGTTCTGCAGTTTTGCAGCCCTTTTTAAGACTTTTTTACTGCTTCACTAAACACGAAGCGATAGTTCTCATTATAACCTTTCCATCATTGCACCTTTTCCTTTGACGGTTGCTTGTTAGTATAAATATAGTTCTTATTTTTGTCTTTCTCACATAAAGTTCAAGGCTTTCAGAATATTCAATTCTTGTTCTTCAATTTCCTCGTACTGCCATGGCTTCACCAAACCCTAACCCTAGAAGAGTCTTTATAGTTGATAAATTTCCTCATGCCTCTAATAGGAGTGAAGAGGAGGTGGTAGACTACGTAATTTAGGGTCTTCATCCATACGCGGTTCTTCTGTTCCTTCATCTAGTTCTGGCCCTTCTTCTAGAATCAGAGGTTCTGTTTCTCATAGATCTTCCTTTAGAGGTAAGGAATCCTCTAAGCCTCTTCGTGAACCTCTAGTAGAAGAGATAACTCATGTGGAATTTTCCTTCTATAATGATAGTCAGTCTCTTAGAAACCAAGTATCTTCTTTAGATCATGCTGATATATACCCAGCTCAGATCATTGAAGGTCTGATTTCTTTAGTTCATAAAAACTGCCATTGGAGTCAGGATTTCCCCATCATAGTTCCTAATGCGAACCAAAGAATCACCTCTTATTTGACGGGATTTTCCTTTGTTTATACATATTCTTTCACCTTAGGATTCAAACCTGCTATTAACCCTGACATCCTAGAATTCTGTCATTTTTTGACGTATGTTTAGGTCAGATCGGCCCTATAGTGTGGAGGGTTGTTTCTTGTTTGAGGCATTTGAGCAATGTGGTCGGTGTAACTTTCACTTTCTCCCATCTAATTCATCTTTATTCCCCCAGACTCTTTCGCAATGGTGTTTTCACTTTAGTAGCAAGGTGCAAAAGTGTTCTAGTTAGTCGAGAATATAACAAAGACCGTGGGTGGTATACCCAGGTTTGTTGCTGCCCCCACCATTGGTTTGGTGGGTGATGGAAATTTCCCAAAAAGTGGAGTTTTGCACGTGAGTAATTTTCTCATACCTTTTTTCCCCTTTAATTTTGATGATTATTTATTTTAATTTTCCTTTTCTTTTCCAGCAACCATGGAAATTGTGGATGATATTCTCAATTTCCGTGTTTGGGTAGGAAAATTGTTGAATGTTGCCCTAATGGAGGGTAGGTCTTGGAAGACTCTTTCCTAAAGATTTGGTTGGAAAGTGAAAACTCAAGATAAGAGTTTTTATCTTTTTTTTTATTTCACATATTGCTTTTTTTTTCCTCTGAACTTATTTTAATCCTTCTTTTTATCAGGATTTGCAGTTCGAGGGATTACTGCCGAGGCGGTCATGGCTTCTCGTATTTTTTTGGAAAGGGCCCAAGAAATAATTTTGGGCTCTTCATCGAAAAGAAAAGCCATTGATGACCAAGACTCTGAGGAAGAATAAGATGAGGGTTGTTCCATGGTAACAAGGCCGCAGGCTCGTAGACGTATTATCTCTAATGATGAAGCATCCTTCCCGCCATTCTATTCCTCTTACCGAGTCTGTTGAAGCCTCGGTGGTGATCCCTGATGACGATGTTGATGATGTTCCCGCTGCTGCTCATGATTCTATTGAGCAGCTTTTTAACCGCGGGTTTAGTAGTGAAGATTTTGGTCCGATTTCTGATGAAGCACCCCTGGCTTCTTTTACCACTTCCGTTCCTGTGACTCCTTCTTTGCTAATCATGGATGTTTCCGTTCCTTCCCAGATTGATTTTACTGCTTCTACTGTCCCCCTTCAACGATTCCCCCTCCACCTGTTCATCATACTGAGGTTGGTTCCTCAAGTGGAGATACTGTTATGAGGCAAGTCACCATTGAAGTTCCTGTTGAGGGTAATATTTTAAGGAAATCAGGTCAAGTAGACGTGTGGCTAAAGCCTTTGATTGGTCCAGTTGAAAGAGCTAAGATTGAAAGCCACAGTTCTTTGACCTTGATGAATGACATAGTGCATGCTTCTTTAAAGGTACCCCTTTTTTCAAGCTTTATTTTATCCTTCTCCTATTTTCAGGGTTCTCATCTTCCCTTTTCTTTTTTGTTTGGGTTAATTTATTTGGCACAGAGATGATGAAAAGAGTTACCCTTTTAGAGAAATTAATGTGTGACTATCAAATGGAGGCGGATAATTGGAAGGGACAGTGTGACGGTCTTCAAATTGATGTGGAAACCTTAGAAGAAAATAAAAATACCTTAGAGCAGCAGGTAAGGGCCTTGACTTCAGAGCTGGCAATTGTAAAAGCTTCCTCAAGTCAAGCAAGTAAAGAGAAGTTGCATCTTGAAACCTCTTTTTCTGAGAAACTTTCCAAGGCTAGTGAAGAGATTAGAGAGTTGGAGGCTCTCTTGGCTGCGAAAGAAGCATATGCTGGAGAACTTGTGCAAATACCGACTCAAACTCAAGAAGACCTCCGGGAATCTTCTGATAAGGTTCGCTTTTTTAGAGAGTTCTCATGCTGCTCTCCAAGCTTCTCATGAATCTGCCTTGGCTGAAAATGAAAAATTAAGAAATGAAATTGCTTATTGGGAAAGAGATTATGAGATCCTTGAAGAGAAATATGCCATTTAAGCGAGTTGGGCATTTTTAAATTCTTACCATGATACCCTTGTTCAAGTTAGCCAGGAGAATTTTAACTTAGAATCTGAGTTAGCCAAGATCAAAGAGGCTCTCGAGAAGACTCAGCAGAACCAAGATTTCTCTTCTCTCGTGGCTGAAGTTTCTGAACAAGTTGAAGATGATACGGGTATCCCCAGTTCTTCGAGTCAAGCTGAGCCACCCGCTGTTGTTGATGTCCTTGTTTCAGTTCCTTCAAGCTCCCAGTGAAAAGTTTAAATTCCTTTGTTGCTTTTTGTTTTTTCTTGGTGGTGGTTGTAACCCTTGGTCTTTTTAAGGGTTTGAGGAAAACGTTAAGTCCCCAGACCTTTTATGGGGCATTTTGTTTAATCAATTTTTTGGTTTATGACTAAGCTCATATTTAGTCTAAACTTTTTAATATTATGAAGTTTTCGTTACTGTTTAAGCTTTTGTTTTGTTTATTTTTGGCTTTATTTTTAAGGACTTACTAAATAACTTGAATTTTTATTTTGTAAAATGCTTTCTTTTTTCTCATAAATGTTTTAAATCAATCATAAATTATAAAATAGGGCCCTTTTATATTCGACACTTAATTAAGAAGACGTCTCAACTTCATAATGGTGTTAACATACGACAAAAGAAATAGGAATATACATGTTTCTTGAAAGAACTTTGACAAGTTTTTATTTGAACTTTGCTAAGTTTAAGTAACACTTTACATGTATTTAAATAACATCTATAACTTTTTCGTAATTGTTTTCCTTTAAAAGAAAGAATAAAATACAAGGTTTTTATGTAATAACCCGTTTTAGTACATGTACTTTAAATACAAGGTTTTTATCTATAACATGTTTCAGTACATTGCCTTTAACCTAACTATGGTAAGGTTTCGTCTTGGCCTTGGCTCGTGGCTATTAGCTTGTGACTATCTTTCATTGGTTTTTGCTCTGCACTTAACTCTTTCAATGAGTTGATTAGGCTTGAACTTTTGATTGCTTCTCAATCTTCTTTGTTCTTCTTTATGCATTTTTCTACGTATATATCATGCAGTGCCCCAAGTGTTTGAGCGTTGAAGCATGAAGCCTCGAGCACTTGATTGTTCCTCTCATTTGGTCCTTTCCCTGAAAAGGAAAAACACATAGGACTCGGAGGTGCGATTATAGATGAAGACCCGTCTGAATTTCTATCAGAATAGTTGTAACCCTAGATCGGGAATTTTAATTTATTCTACGTGCCTTGCAGGTCTTGATTCATCATTTAGTACGAGCCAGCTTTTTGCCTATCATCTAAAATCGTTAGTAAAACTTTTATCAATTCAAAAACAGAATTTTAAAATAAAGATACCTGACCTTGGGTATTCTTTTAGAAATAGTATCTCTTCAGGTGAACAACATTTCAATGTGAAGGTAATATCTTGCCATCCATAGTTTTCAGCTCGTATGCTCCTTTTTCCGCAATACCATGAATCCTGTAAGGTCCTTCCCAAGTTGGACGTAATTTTCCGGTATTGGCTGTCTTCGTGGATTGAAAAACTTTTTTGAGCACGGAATCCCCAATCTTGAAGTATCTTAATCGTGCCTTCCAATTATAATATCGTTCAATGACTTAGTTTTGTGTTTCCATTCTAATTAATGCATTTTCTCTTCTTCCTTCAAGTATGTCAAGGTTTATGCACATTTTCTCTTTATTAGTTTCTTCTTTCGCCTGCGTATACCTTGTTCTTGGTTCCCCTATTTCAACCGGAATTAGAGCTTCAGCCCCGTACACCAATGAAAATGGTGTTTCACCTGTGCTTGTTTTTATTGTTGTATGATATGCCCATAAAACACCAGGTAACACTTCTGACCAATTGCCTTTAGATTCTTCTAACCGTTTTTTCAAATTGTTGATAATGACTTTATTTGTTGACTCCGCTTGTCCATTACCTATTGGGTGGTAAGGCGTGGACGTAATCCTTTTGATTTGCCAGCTTTGTAAAAATTCTGTGATTTGAGCGCCTATAAATTGTGGGTCGTTATCACACACAATTTCCTTTGGCACACCAAATCGACATATGATATTTCACCAAATGAAATCTCTGACCTTTTTTTCTTGTACCTGTTTAAATGCTCCTGCTTCTACCAATTTAGTAAAGTAATCAGTGAGTACAAGTAGAAACTTTACCTGTCCCTTTGCTTGTGGTAATGGTCCCACGATATCCATTCCCTACTTCATAAAGGGCCATGGTGCAATGACCGGATGTAATAGTTCCGCAGGTCTATGCATATTGTTTCCATATCTTTGGCATTTATCATATTTAGCCACAAAATTCTCTGCTTCTTCTTCCATTTTAGGCCAATAGTAGCCTGTTCTAATCATGGTTCTTACTAGTGATCTTCCTCCCGCATGATTTCTACAATGCCCCTCATGTATCCCTTTCATTACATATTCTGTTTGAGAAGGTCCGATACATCTTGCTAAGGGGCCACCGAACATCTTTCGATAAAGATTACCTTGCTTTAAACAATACCGTACAGCTTTTTTCCGAAGCTCGTGGGCTTTTTTCTTATCTTCAGGGACGCTACCATACTACAAAAAAGCGACAATCTCGTTTCTCCAATCCCAGGTTAAATTATTGAAGTTTACCTCATTTTTGTCTGGATCGAGTACTGAATGAAATGAATGAATTACAGAAGCATTTTCACTGCTTGCCATGTCTACCGCAGATGCGAGATTAGCTAGGGCGTCTGCTTTGACATTTTCATCTCTCGATATCTGCGTGACTTTCCCGGTTTGAAATTGTCTAATTAAATCCCGTACGTTTTCCAAATATTGTTGCATTCGTGCCTCCTTGTCTATATAATTCCTTAGCATTTGGTTAACTACGAGCTGCGGATCGCTTTTGATTACAATTTGATTAATGCCAAGTTCACGTACCAGTTCCAAACCTACAATCACAGCTTTATACTCTGCCTCATTGTTAGTTATAGAATGTCATTTTATGGCCTGATGAATGGTTTCACCCGTATGTGGCACCAAAACAATTCCTAAACATGCTCCCTTCATATTAGATGAGCCATCCACAAACAAGGTCCAAATTCCTGGATTAGACCCGTTGAACACTTGTAATTCTTTTTTCGCTTCTAATTGCATCTCTTGGCTAAAATTAGCTAAAAATCTACTAATATTTGAGATTTTATCGCGATTCTAGGTTGGTATGTGATATCATATTCACTTAGTTCTATAGCCCATTTAGCTATCCTACCAGACAACTCATGCTTGTGTAATATGTTGCGTAATGGATAAGCAGTTATTACGATAACATGATGACATTGAAAATATGGTCTTAGCTTTCTAGATGCCATGATCAGTGCAAGTGCAAGCTTTTCTAATTGAGGGTACCGCATCTCCGCATCTAATAATGATTTACTGACATAATAAATTGGAGACTATTTACCTTGGTTTTCACGAACTAAAACAGCACTTACCGCTACTTCAGAGACAGCAAGATAAATGAGCAATCTTTCTCCAACCTTTGGTTTTGCGAGCAACGGAGGATTTGATAGGTATGTCTTCAAATTTTTGAGCGCCTGTTGACATTCCGCAGTCCATTCGAACTGATCTTGTTTTTTAATAGCTGAAAAGAATTTAAAGCACTTTTCAGATTTTGGAAATAAATCTCCCAAAGCTGCAATTCTTCCTATTATTCTCTGTACTCCTTTTTTATTTTGTAAGTACATCAGGGATTTCTTCAATGGCTTTAATCTGCATTGAATTCACCTCAATACCACAGTTAGAAACAAGAAAACCTAAAAACTTATTCGATGCAACACGAAACGCACATTTCTCAGGATTTAATTTCATATTGAATTTCCGCAAAATATGAAACGTATCTGATAAGTGGGATATATGATCCCCGAATGTTGAGTTTTGACGAACATATCATCTATATAGACATCCATAGTTTTTCCCAAGTGTTCTTGGAACATTTTGGTCACCAGTCTTTGATACATTGCACCAGCGTTTTTGAGGCCAAAAAGCATTACTTTATAGCAGTAAGTCCCCATATATGTTATAAATGAAGTTTTTTCTTCATTTAAAGGATCCATTTTAATTTGGTTATAACCTGAATATGCATCTAAAAAGCTGAGCAACTCATGCCCTGCGGTAGCATCAATTAGTTGATCTATATGTGGTAATGAAAAAGAATCTTTTGGACAAGCTTTGTTAAGGTCTGTGTAATCTACACAAACTCACCACTTACCATTCTTTTTTAGTACTACAACAATATTAGCTAACCAATTAGGATACTTTACCTCGTGAATAGACCCGATTTTTAGTAATTTTTGGACCTCATCTTGAATCACCTGATTTTTGAAAGCTCCTTGATTTCTTTTCTTTTGTTTGACAGGTGGATATGAAGGGTCTTCATTTAATTTGTAAGTCATTACCTCCGGTGGTATTCCTGTCATATCAGCATGGGACCAAGAAAAACAATCCACGTTAGTTTTCAAAAATTCAATCAAATTACCTTTCATGTCTTGGCTTAGATTGGCCTCTATGTAGATTTTCCTTTCATGCCATTGCGTGAATAATACTACAGCCTCCAACTCTTGTTGTTTTGATGTTTTCATTTTCCTCTGGTTCTTGAATGAAATCTGGCCTTGAGTCCACATCTATTTGTTCTTGTTCAATTGAGGTTCGTGTTGTAGTACTCTCAACTGGATTCGGTAACTACTATTTTTCTTCGTTCCTCATACTTGAACCTGCCACGGAGTTGATACTCCTGGATGTCTGTTGATCTCCACGGATTTGATGTATTCCCCATTAGGGTTGTTCATTCAGATTGGATATCCGAAATCCGAACCGATCCATTCAATTTTGGATTTCGGATTTCAGTTTGGATCGGATTCAGATTGTGTTTATTAAAATTTTGGATTTTGGATCGGATTCGAATTGATATATTTTAATCCGATCCAATCTGAAATCCGAAATTATTAGGTAATATATAAATACTACACTTTAGTTTCGGATAGTCAGTATTTCCTTTACATCTTCCTCCAAGTTATTGCCTTTACAATTGCTAGATTTAGCTATATTGGCACCGTAGTACTCTCATAATTGCATAAACATGATTTTTTTCTAATGTATCGCCTCTTTTAAAAAGAAAATATACATATTAGTTTGCAACTTTGAGGCATAATACGATCCGAAATCCGATCCAATCCGATATAATTTGGATCGGATTCGGATTGCATTTTCTAGAATCCGAAATCCAAAATTCAAATCCGAAATGAGCTAAATCAGATCCGATCTGATCCGTGCACAGCCCTATTCCCCATGGTGATGGAAATTAATAACTTGATGTAAGGTTGACGGAACGACGTCCATCTCGTGGATCCACGGTCTTCCGAGTATCATATTGTAAGCCATCTCCATCTCCACCACCTGAAACTTTGTATCCTTGACGACCCCTTCTGCGAATGTAGTATTACATCACCTTTTGTCACAATGCTAGAATTGTCAAACCCAAACAAAGTATGCGATTTGGGTACTATTTTAGCTTCAACTTGCATCTCGTGTAGAACTCTTAGCAAAATAATGTTCACAGAGCTACCTGGATCAATCAAAATTCGTTTCACATTAGTGTCATGTACAAGCAAGGATATTACCAATACATTGTTATGTGGAGTCAATACGCCATCCGCATCTGCATCCTCAAACGTAATGCTTTCTTCCTCTAAGACATGTCGCACCCGCTTCCCGTGGGTAATCGTGACTTTGGATACTTTATTTGCTGCTGTATACGTCACTCCATTTATTTCTTCGCCCCTGCTTATAACATTAATAGTCATTTTTGGAGAAGGCGGTTTAGGGGGCTCCTGCCTATTCTTCATGTATGCTTGCTTACCTTTCTTGTCGAATAACTCAGTGAGATACCCTTGCTTCAATAAATGACCAACTTCACCTTGTAGCAACCTACAATCTGCCGTTTTGTGACTATGATCGTTGTGAAATTCGCACCAGTGTTCGGGATTGTGCCTGTTTGGATTTGACCTCATTTTTTTTGGCCACCGCACCTTATCACCCATGCTTCTTAAAAAAGCTACGAGCTTGGAAGTGCTTACATTAGAATTATAACCGCCAAATCGTGCCTTCAATTTTATATCATCATCTTGTGACTCTCGTGTGTTGTGATCATTTCCATACCCCGATGATGAGCCCGATTCTCTATTTTTGGATCCACCATCATACCTTGACTGATCATTCTTTGACCGTGAATCTTTTCCAGCCGGGCCCATATATGCTTCGTACCTATTTTTACCGGACCTTTTTTCTGTTTTCGCCCGTCTTGTACTCACCTTTTCTTCTTTTTGGGACCGCGAGATAATATCTTCTTCAATCCTTAACTTTGTGCTATACATGTTATAAATGTCATTTCATGTCGTTGCTGGAAATTTACGAAGACTTTTTTGAGTCGCCTCGTGGCTTCTGAGCTTTTTTTATTTAAATTACTAGTAAGAGCTATAGCTGCCCAATTATCTGGTACATATGGTAACGTCATTCTTTCACACTGAAACCTATCCACGAACTCTCTGAGCAACTCAGAGTCCCCTTGTTTGATTTTGAAAATATCCTCCATCCTTTTTTTGACCTTTTGAGCTCCCGAATGTGATTTGATAAATGAATCTGCAAGCTCAGCAAAAGAATTTATGTAATTTTCGAGTAAAAGAGAATACCATGTTAATGCCCCCTTAGTGAGCGCTTCGCCAAATTTTTTGACCAATACTAATTCAATTTCTTATTTAGTCAAATCGTTGCCTTTTATGCCAGTTGTAAATACAGTCACGTGATCTCGTGGATCAGTTGTTCCATCGTATTTTGGAATATCAGGCATTTTGAACTTCTTCGAAATTGGTAGAGGAGCAGCGCTTGGATTCCAAGGTTACTGTAAATATTTGTCCATATCAATTCCTTTGATTATAGGCAGTACTCTAGGTATTTGCTCTATGCAATCACTTTGTTCCTTGAGCTATTTCTGCAATGTTAGAACAAAATTTTGTAAATCGGAATTGACTAAGTTACCTGGTTCTCCCTCTCGTGACTTACTGGGATTCCGCCACTGCCTGAATTAACAAGCCCAGAGCGAGGGTTTTCTAAAGTGTTGGTATTTGGAATTGGTGTTGATGGTGTAACAGGTAACTGGCTGGCAAAAGCTTCAAGAGCTTTATTGACCTGTTGAGCGACCAGCTTCTGCAAAACTTCATTGATAGCTTCATCGTTGTCAAATTGAGCATTTGCATTTGAGTGAGATCTATCAGGAGTTCCTTCTCCTGACTGCCGATGTGAACTTTGTGGAGAAGGGATCGGAGTGTGAATATCTTGTGGGTTCCCTTGGAGTTGAAGGTTTCCTTGGTTTCCTTGGGTGTTATCGTTAACATTTGACATGATTGTTGATGCAACGGAATAAGTAAGGTTAAGAAAGAATAGATTATCAGATTTTCGGTAATGGAACCAATTTATTTTAACCAAAAAATGAAATTTCAGTCAAAGCTTTAAATTTAGAAGAACTCGGGTTACTAATAATCAACACCGAGCGAAAGAAATTGATAACAATACGTTAGATAGCAAAAAGCAAAGTAAATCAATGTATTCAGTTGATATTTTTCATGTCCCTAGAAATGATCAGTCTTCTCCCTTTTATAGCTATTTCTAAGTTATACGTTTTGCCTTTGTCATAATAAGGTCATTATGGCCGATTAAAGGCATTAACTGCTACGTTACTTAACCATTGTAATTTAATACAAATTCTCTAACGCTTTCAGCATTTAATGTCTATTAAATACCGTATCTGGACTCTTCTGCACTGTCAGGTTCATTCTCCTCAGCTTTTATACTTAAATAGGTACGAGCGTCGAGTTTTTTGAATATCGTCCCATGACTCTTCTTGTGCCTCCGCTCGTATCTGTTGTAAGTCGTGCCTCTTTGCTTATCATCATCCTTTTGACCAGCCCTCGTGTCATGGCACATCATCTTTCAATCACCTTAATATGTAAACCCAATTATCCCAATACAATAAGTAATATGACTTATTTTAGATTATAAATTTTAAAGTTATTTGTTGTTATTTAAACTATATTGCCCAATCAACTATTATCACATAAATTAGTGGAAAAAAGTACAAGTAGATACCTTTAGTTTTACCTTATTCACAGTATAAAATCTTTTTTCTGATATATATTACATTTAGTGGTTTATGAAAATAAATATGTATTACATAATTTTAACCTTGTACAAGAAATGGTGC
This sequence comes from Nicotiana glauca, assembly GCA_026770625.1. Lineage (NCBI taxonomy): Eukaryota > Viridiplantae > Streptophyta > Magnoliopsida > Solanales > Solanaceae > Nicotiana > Nicotiana glauca. Next base: position 59,906 of record MU693720.1, read on the forward strand.
CGATGCAATAATGTGTACTATTAACAGCCAGTAATGCTTAGCTTTCTAATATGGATTACATAATGCTTAGATTAGAGAAGTGCGAGATCTGAATCTGAGCAGTAATTATAATTGATACTTGTATGTATGAAAGGTCAGAATTATTAATACTCAATATGCATGCAATCATGTCATACATGTGGCTTTCGGATTCTATCTCAACTACCGGACATGTAGTTGATCCTCCGTATATCCTTATGGTAGGTGCAACTTGAACACATTAATTTTCTAACAGGTCCTTTTAATAAGAATCAATAAATAAATAATTAGAATAAGATATGGATATTCCATCTTGCTTTTGAATTAAAAAGTTTCTAGAAGTTGGTGATAGGGATTGTCGTTGAGTAAATAGACGCCATGAACTACGGATTCATGTGATTTTACCAAAAAATAACAACACTTCATTTCATTTTTGCCTTTCTACAGTCATACCCCTTAATTCTAAGCTCTAACTTGTACTGTTTTCTTGAGATTTGGTTCACTTTATACTACATTTTATCTTCTTCGTTTTCACTCTTTTTTTTTTGGGGGGGG
>MU693729.1:11976-30305 GCA_026770625.1 Nicotiana glauca
CCAAATTTTTTTCTAACTCTCAAATTTTTTAAAAATTTCGGCAGAGTCTCCCCTGTAATTGGGACTATCCACCTGTCAGAGTAACACCCAAACAGCTCATAACAACACATCCATTACTCAACAATGCTCCAAAATGTATATATCAATAATATTAATCTCCGCGTTACAAGTACGATATTATCATAATAATATCTAGACATGAAATACATCATATGCATGACCTTAACCACATCATTGGTTTTAACAGTTGTACATAATCGATTACAAAATTGCCAATTAACTTCAGGTTAGCAAAATCTCATTTCAAACCTTTATTTTACCAACAACAAGGCATGAAGACCTCATAATAACTTACATAAATTAACGACTCAAATTTAACGCCACCTGGGCACTCACCTTGCAGGCTAAACTCTATAGTTATAATACAAATTTGGCAAATTATGCCCAATGATATTCATATGACAATTTTCAAATAAGTCTCATAGGCATGACTCCCTATAAGTACTATAGTATAATTTTTTTTAAATTTTTCACAAGGGAGAATTTTAAACACATAATTTTTCACCACAAGGACCTCATCCTTATATAACATCCACCGCAGCTTGTAGCTGGTTTAAATATCTCACATCATATAAAAAAAAATACGAGGATCTCGTCCTCAGCTCCGTACCACAAGTAATATGCACATTGTGCCAACTCAAATTTTTCATTTCCTTTCTTTTTCTTCTAAATAACTTCAGTCAAACAAAATCACAACATATAATGAACCCTCACACCGATAGGGAATAAAATTCGCAATTTAAATCAATTTTTTTTCCTAAAATCACATCACAACTATTTTTAGTGACTAACACATAATGATAGACATAGCTATCTCCATGTAATCTCCCAACAAAAGTATTCACATAAGAAATTTTAAGATCACGAAGCTCACTCATGATTGGAGCATATTAGGAGGGCTTGCCTCAATACTCAGAACCGAATCAAGTTAAGGAAATTGTTACTTTATAGTATCTCGAGATCGTACTCGTAACAACACTATCTGGTGTAGCGACCTCAGCCATACCATGGCAAATATATCAATGGGTCGGGTCTCTACCTCTTAGGCACCATCTACCCGTCATTCCTCCATCCCTAACTGGCAGTGTAAGTAGAGTAGCAATTGTAATGGAGTACGTGACATGTGTACTCTGATGGAATGGATTTCTCTCAAGTCTAGGACAATTTCTCAGGATGTTCCTAGTATCACCATATTCATAACAACCCATCCGCAGTTCGACTGTTCATACTGAGTATGTACCGGATAACTTAAAAAAAATATTGCAGGGAATTCCATGCCACCGGTACATTAAAAGATAATTTCCCCACGCGAGTGTTCTGATTAACATTAAGCACTATGAGTATACTGAATATGTTTCCATGACCCCGAATTATTAAGGACGCGGGAATATCTCAAGTCTCATCACTATCTCTTTTAAATCTCAGCTCTTGATCATATATAAGTTTTGGAAAACCTTTCAATACCACATAAATACATCTCCGGCCAAAATTGGTATAACACATGATCCCGCAATCTGATCGTTGATAGTGGACTTCCCTCACTTGGTGCGAAAGCATAAGACACTTCCCGACGATCCACAATACTAACCTTCACCGCTCGTACGATACTAGTCATATGACACCTCAAGCTATTTACGCAGCGATTGTCATCCTCATGATAGTTTAACTTACTTTCTCCAGTGTCTTGGCTACTAGTATGTACTCTTCGCTAACTCGAAATCCCATACGAATCACATAGTCTCTAATACCACCAACTATCTTTAAATCGACATTCATTTGTAATGATTTCATAACCAATTAAACCTTCTTAAGATTGTACTCACCAACCAGATATCAAGATGTCAAGATCTGATGCACCCCCTTACGCACAACTAAAAGATCTCTTTGCACTTCCATATCCTTGATTCTGATCGACCCGTGGTAACAATAGTTGAGCAACCCTGGCTCTCTTATAACCCTTTTACGATATCACAAACTATTGGTATAGTGCGCAATTCTATACATGAGTGGAGGCAAAAGAACATAAGATATAAGCTTCAAGCGGAATAAATGTCGCACGATAAAGAAGGAATGAAGTGGGAATTTTTCCTACTAGTTCTGTAGCCTCTCGAAGATAAGTACAGACGTCTCCGTACCGATCCGCAAGACTCTACTAAACTTGCTTATGACTTGTAGCACCTATGAACCTAGAGCTCTGATACCAACTTGTCACGACCCAAAAATCCCTCCGAAGGAGTCGTGATGGCACCTAGTCTCTAAACTAGGTAAGCCTAACATTAACTGAAATAACATTGCTATTTATTAACTTAAAATAAAATTTCTCTAAGCAATTTACCATTTTCAAAATCGGTAGTACAAGTCACAAGCCTTTCTAAGAGTAGTTATACAAAATAAATACATCACTGTTCCGAAACAGAGGAAACAAATGGAAATAAGTACGATTGAAGGTGACTCTGATGACCGCGAACGCTGCTGCAGGTTTACCTTGAGTCTCCATCGCAACGAACAACTACTATCGATCAAATACCTGGATCGGTACACAAAAATATACAGAAGTGTAGTATCAGCACAACTGACCCCATGTGCTGGTAAGTGCCGAGCCTAACCTCGGCGAAGTAGTGACGAGGCTAGGACAGAACTACCAAATAAACCTGTGCAAGATAGCGTACAAAAGAATAGGAAGCAGATAACAATGATGGCAACAATGATCAACCAGTGATATAAATAGCTGACAACAAGGATAACATAATTGTTTTTCAACAAATAATAAATACAAGTACAATCAATTAATGAAGTCCTTCAAATATAAGTCTTTCGCCATTAACTCCTTCAAGTAATAATCTCTAAGATTCTATGCTTTTCAATAAATATATTTCGAATATATTTTCTTCAAATAAATACCTTTCGAATATAATTCTTTCGAGTAAAGGTCACATTGTGACGCCTCATTTCATAATCATAATAATATAGGTCTCAGCCCACTTTCATATTCTTACAGCATCTCGTGCCCATATTTATATTACAACCGCACGGACAACTCACGTGTAATTAAATAAAACTATAATATTTTCCCCTGCACCTTGTGCCAACATATTTCTATCTCACATTGCACAACAATATTCTCATGCTACTCAGTTCATAGGGTCCATAACCCAATACAATTAAGAATGTTCAAAGAGACTTATTTACTTAACATAAAGTAGAGTACGACTTCCAAACCAATTAGAAAATCAACACGAGGAGATGAAGTTATTTTTAGAAATCATTTGATAAAGAAAATACCCTTTTCAATTAAAGTACAATATCGAATGAATTATTACCTTTAATACGAGAAATCAATAAATCAAAGCATAGTAGCAATTCCTTTTAAGTAAAGTACAATTATTGAAGCTTGAAGTATTGAAATGTATATATATGTATAAATGCGGTGAAATAATGCAAACACTGTAGGTTCTAAAACGAAGGGTAACAACAGTAAAGGAATTCTAACAGTTTAAACACTTGAATTGATAACAACAAATAAACACAGCAGTAGAAAGTGCATGGCATCACTATTATAAGGAATCAAAATCCAGCCACTAACATGAATAAAGAAAACAAAGGCAGATTTCACTTTCAGATCACATCTTGTTGCAGGCGTGCAACCCGATCCCATTTCTCATATATCTTGTGGTAGGCGTACCACCCGCTCCCATTTTATTATATATTGTGGTAGGCGTACCACCCGCTCCCATTTTATTATATCTTGTGGTAGGCATACCACCCACTCCCATTTCATTATATCTTGTGGTAGGCGTACTACCCGCTCCCATTTCATATTGTTGCCAACACTAATCACAAAAGAATCCCAGCAAGGAAACAATAATATCAACAAACATCCCGAAAAGAGAACAATAATATTAAACATACATCCCTAGAACAATAATATTAAACATACATCCCGGTAAGGGAACAATACTATCAAAACAAACATCTCAGCAAGGGAACAATAATATCAAACAAACATCCCGGCAAGGAAACAATAATATTAAACAAATATCCCAGCAAGGGAACAATAATATTAAATAAATATCCCGACAAGGGAACAATAATATTAAATAAATATCCCGACAAGGGAATAATAATATTAAACAAACATCCCGGCAAGGGAACAATAGTAATAATAACACATGAAGCGCAATAAACTACAACAGAGTCATAAAAATTATAATACAAGACTCACGGGCATGCTTGACACCAACGTATAGATACTCGTCACCATGCCTATACGTCGTACTCTGCAATTAACACATAACAAATAGGACACATCTCCTAATCCCTCAAGCTAAGGTTAGACCAAACACTTACCTCGCTTTGCAGCCAATTCAAAATTCCAACAAGCCTTTGCCTCGCGAACTCGTGCCCGAAATTCTCAAATCTAGTCATAAACAATTCGATTCAGTCAAAAAAAATTATAGGAATTAATTCCATATGAATTTTTACATTTTCCATTAAAAATCCAAAATTTAACTCAAAATCGCCCGTGGTGCCCACGTCTCGGAATCCGACGAAAGTTACAAAATATGAACACCCATTCAACCACGAGTCCAACCATACTAAAATTACTAAATTCCAACAACAAATCGACCTCCAAATCTTAAATCTAAGGTATAGAGAATTTCTACCATTTTCAATTCAATTCATTAATTTCATGATAAAAACAACAATAGATTCATGTATTTCAACCAAAATCAAGTTAGAATCACTTACCGCAATCCATATGGTGAAAATCGCCTCAATCCGAGCTCCATAGCTCCAAATGTGTTAAAAATGACTGAAACTTGCATTTTGTAATCTGTCAAGGCAAGTCGCAGTTGTCAAATGCGACTTATAAATCGCATTCGGCAACAACGATTTACCTCTGCCGCAGAACACAGCATTACCCGCCTTCAGTAAATCCATCATAACATTTTGTACAAATGTCCAAATGATGAACGGTTTGAAGCGTTAGAAACTAGACTCAAAGATCTTTAATTTGATAGGCTGTTCATAATATAACACATTATATATATGTAGATATGCTCGTCCCAAGTAAGGTCTAGTGCGTATTCAATTGCAACTTTAGTCTATTATGAAATTTTCCAACTTGGCTTAGATATAGGACTTTCCTTAGACCCCATATATCTTGTAGTACACCTCGTACACTTGCTATCATATCCAATTAGTATTCATCATAGTAATAGACCTCTTTCACATAATAAATAATATAATTAGAACACGTCAACTTTCTTACTTTGTCAAAAAGCGCCGAATTGTCCTATGGACTTCCAAATCCAAATATCAGACACATGTCTAAGTCCAAAATCACCATGAGAAGCTATTGACATCATTAAAATTGGGGCCGTTTTCTCAAAAGTCGACTCTCCGGTCAATTCTTTCCATTTGAGCTTTCAAAATAAGATTTTGATTTTTTTTATTTAAATTTAACTCTGAATCTTACGAAAACCAAACTTGACCATACATGCGAGTCATAATGTGTATTACGAAGCTTCTTGGGGTCTTAAGCCGTTGAACGAGATGCAAATTCTTAAAATGAAAATTCTGGTCGTTACATATATTCAACATGAATTTCCAAACTAAGAATATGCTTTAGTTTTAACTTATCTATTATTCATCATAAAATAGTACTAGTATTTTATTTGTTATTTTGAAGAAATAGTACGTAATTGAGAGATAAGTGGATCTGTCAATGTTACAATGATATATATTTCTCCATAAATAATTGTTTTTGAGTAATGATATTCTTAATTTAGAAGACAAATTCACATTAAAATAATTTTACAGAGAAGTAAGGATGGTTCTTTTCTTACATGAAATTAAAAGAACTTGACACTTTCCAAGAACGAATTAAAATGTGTTCGACATAAAAATATAAACTTACATTGTAAATAAAAAGGGGTAAAGACTTAGATTAAATGCCTAATCCAAATAACTTGAACAAAATTTATACATTAAGTCATAAATGAAAGGATCAAATCCAATGCATAAAAAAAAAACTTATATATTAACAAAAGTCTTTTGAAAAGCTGGTACAAAAGTTTTTAGATAAAGAGTGTATGGGTCAAAATTAGACTAGAAAAATCCGGCACGCGAAGACATAAGGCCGAGGTCGGACAGACCAAGGTCGGACAGGCCATGGACGGATACACCAAGGTCGGACAGGCTGAGGTCGGACAGGTCAAGGTCGGACCGGCCAAGGTCGGATAGGCCAAGGTCGGACAGGCTGAGGTCGGATAGACCAAGGTCAGACAGGCTGAGGTCGGACAAGCCAAGGTCGGACAAACCAAGGTTGGGCGGTCATCAACAAGGCCAAGGTCGGACAGGCCAAGGTCGAATAGTGTGACGACCCAAAGGGTTCATCATCTGTTTTCCTATTTATTTCGTGCTTCCGAGGCCTTGAAAACCTCATTTTTAGTCGCCTCGATTTGCGTGTGTAGTCCGGGCGCGTAGCCGGAAAGTCTAAATGTGAAATTCTGTGAAAAATGCTAAAATTTAGTATTAAAATAAATAAGTTTGACTTTGGTCAATAATTTGGGTAAACAGACTCGGACCCGTAATTTAACGGTCCCGGAGAGTCCGTAGAAAAATATGGGACTCGGGCGTAAGCCCGAAATCGAATTCCGAGATTCCAAGTCCGAGAAATAAATTTTTAAAAGAAATTATTTTCTGAAATTATTGAGGAAAATTGAAATAAAAATTGATTAGAACGTATTGGTATCGGGCCCATATTTTTGGTTCCGGTACCCGGTACATATCTTATATGTGGTTTAAGATATTTTTGTGAAGTTTGGTTGAAATCAGACGTCGTTTGACGTGTTTCGGACTTAAATCTCTAAATTTAAAAGTTTATGAAGTTTGAAGAAAAACTAGTGATTTTGAGGTTTGATTCATTATTTTTGATGTTATTTTGGCGATTTGATCGCATGGTCAAGTTCGTAGGATGTTGTTGAGTTAGTGTATGTATTTGGTTAGGAGCCCCGAGGGCTCAGGAGTGTTGCGAAGTGATTTTCGACTTAGAAAAGTAGCAGGTTTTTGGCTTCAGCTGTAACACCCCAAAATTTTTTTGAAGTACTTAAGCTATTAAGAAAGTTGATGTGCGCTAATTATATTATTTTGTGTGCAAAGGCGAACTATTAATATGATGGATATCAGTTGGATATGATAATAAGTGTATGAAGTATATTATAAGTATTTTGGGGTCTAAGAAGAGGCCTAAGTCTAAGCCAAGTTGGAAAATTAGTAGATATACTAAAATTTCAAATGAGCATGCACAGGATCACACTTTGGCCGAGCATATCTACATATATATAAGGTGTTATGTGATGCACAACCTATCGAATTAAAGGTCTTTGAGTCTAGTTTCTAACGCTTCAAACCCTTCATCATTTGGACATTTGTACAATGTTATGATTGATTTACTAAAGGCGGGTAATACTGTATGCTGGGGCATAGGCAAATCGCTGTTACCAAATGCGATTTATAAGTCGTATTCGACACCTGCGACTTACCTGGACAGATTACAAAATGCGAATTTCAGCCATTTTTAACATATTTGGAGCTATGGAGCTTGGATTGAAGCGATTTTCACCATATAGATTGGGGTAAGTGATTCTAACTCGTTTTTGGTTAAAATACATGAATCTATTGTTGTTTTTATCATGAAATTAGTAAATTGGGTTGAAAATGGTAGAAATTCTCCATACCTTAGATTTAAGATTTGGAGGTCGATTTATTGTTGGAATTTAGTATTTTTGGTATTGTTGGACTCGTGGTTGAATGGGCATTCATATTTCGTAACTTTTGTCGGATTCCTAGAAGTTGGCCCCACGGACGATTTTTGAATTAATTTTGGATTTTATTGGAAAATTTCCTATTTTCATATGGGATTGATTCCAATAATTTGTGTTGATTGTATTGAATTATTTTGGCTAGATTCGAACCATTCGGAGTTGGATAATCAGGGAAAAAGTCTACTATTGGATTGAGATAGTGTGATTTGAGGTAAGTATCTGGCCTAATCTTATGTGTGAGAATTTCCCCTTAGACATTGAGTCTTATGTAGAAATTGTGTGATTGAAAAATATGTACGCGAGGTGACGAGTACATACTTGGTTTATATGTGAAAATTATATCGGTTAAAACTCGTAGACAACCTTATGCATTAAATTGGAAAATTGTTGGGACTTATTAAATCTCTTATTTGTCATGTCTCATTCCTTATTTGTCTATATTATTTTTATATGATAATTTGGTGCGATTGCTCCTTGACTTTTATGAGAACTCAGTGTTTGTTTGAGTTGCTATTTTTATGGAAATAATGTTCATTATTGATTTTATCTACATACAATTTAAATGAGAAATTTTGTTAAGAGATGAATAAATCTATTTATTTCATGAAGTTGTGAATTTAAAAAAAAAGTATTGTTCCTTGATGAATTTCTTTTCTGTTCATGTTGTTGAAATTGATATTGAGTTATAAAGGCTGTAAATCATATTGAGGCGAAGTGTTAAATTGTAAAATATTATTTTGTTGAGTTTTCACTCTCAGATATTTTGTTAGAATTTTTGTGCCCATTATGATCGAGTCGTGGGCTTCTTATTGTGGAAAAATAATGTATTGTTGATTTATGTGGCAAGTTGTAATATTTGGGCACCTGATGTGCAATTTGTGATATGTTATAATATTTGAGCATTTGACGTGAAATTTGTGATATGTTGTAAGATTTGAGTACTGGATGTGAAATTTGTGATATGTTGTAATATTTGAGCACTTGATTTGAAATTTGTGATATTTTTTGATACGTGATCACTTGAGGTGCAAATTGTATTATGCTGCGATAATTGGGCACTTGAGGTGCAAGTTGTATTATGCTGTAATATTTGGGCACTTGAGGTGCAATTTGTGAAATATTGTGATATTGATACGCATGCGGTGATATAAGGTCAGGGTGTTGAAACGCATGCGGTGATATAAGGCCAGGGTATTGAAACGCATGCGGTGAGATAAGGGTGGCTTGAAACACGTGGCTAGTAGGGGAACTACTAGAAGTCATGCGGTGTGATAAGGGTGGCTAAAACGCGGGATGCTATTTCGGGGAAAAATATTTTCTTTAAAATTATATGTGAAGGCTCCCGCAGTGATATAAGAAAATGAGATATTGTGAATCTATTCATGATTTGGGACTACGAGGCGGTACCTCGGGAGTGCCCTGTTGATATTTTTTTATTTATGTTCTTGTCTTTGGTGATTTTGTTTCATTAATATGTAAATTTGTGTCTTCCTCCGTGATGTACTAGGTGACATTATTATTATATTTTTAGTGCTCCTGAATGCATTGTGTTGGCTTTGACTTTTTAATGCGAGACTTTGAAGATTTATATTTTTGGTTTTTACTGATTTTCAATGATTGATTGTTAAATAAAAGAAATTACTATTATGTTTTAAATTAATAAGTTTTACATCCAAATCAATAGTTTATATGATGCTTTAATTTAAGTGCAATGTCATTTTCTTCACTCAAGCTATTTGTAAAGTAAATTGATCGTGCAGATCTTTTTTTTTATATATTGATATGTTTGGCACGTGAGTTATCCGTGCAGTTGTGATAGAAATATGGGCATGAGGTATCGTGAAAATTATGAAAGTGGGCAGAGACTCGTATTTTTATCATTGTGAAATGAGGTGTCACAAGGTGACTTTTATTTGAAAGAATTATATTCAAAATATTATTTCAAAGAATTATATTCGAAGGATATTTATTTGAAGGAAGCATATTCAAAGTATATTTATTGGTAAGTATTATATTCTAAGGATTTTTATTTGAAAAACTTATGGGTGAAAGATTTACATTAGAAGGACTTGGTTAATTGGTTGTACTTGTATTCATTAGTTGTTGAACAATATGTATAGTGTTCTTCTTGCCTTGCTGTTTATATCACTGGTTGATTTTTGTTGCTATCACTGCTAGTTGTTTTCCAGTACTATTGTATACTGTTATATTGCACAGGTTATTTGACTAGTAATTGTCTTGACTGTACCTCGTCACTACTCCATCGAGGTTAGTCTTGATACTTACTGGGCACCGACTGTGGTGTTATCATACTACACTTCTGTATATTTTTTTATATACAGAGCCAGGTATTAGAGATATAGGACTCGGACAGAGTTGGAGTATGATCGCAAGGATTCAAGGTAGAGCTGCTTGGTCGTCGCAGTCCCTTGGAGTCTTTCCCTCTTAACGTACTGTCAATTATTATTCGAGAAGTATTGTATATTTAATTTCCTTAGAGTTCGTGACTCAGCACTACCAGTCTTGGGAGGTTGTATCTTTATTTCAGTTATTGGTTTAAAAAAAAATTTGGCTTGAATTGTTATTATAATCGGCTTACCTAGTCTTAAAGACTAAGTGCCATCACGACATTTATGGTGGGATTTTGGGTCGTGACATCAGCTGTTGCAGACAATTCCTTCTTTGCGTTCGTGACGCCTCCTTCGTGTTCGCGAAGCTCCTCATTTTCCTTCATCGCGTTCGCAGCTTTAGCTTCGCGTTCGCGTAGGGTCAAGTGACCCTGGGGGGCTTAGTCTTCTTTCCTCTTCGCGTTCGCGTTCGCATTCTCGCGTTCGTGTAGTTCACAGAATCTCTTCATCGCGTCCGCGTAGACCAAATCCCTGGACCCCCAGCCTTTTCTCTTCGCGTTCGCATCCTTCACATCGCGAACGCGATGGTCTATTGAGTCAACCCTTCGCGAACGCAGTCTTGCTCCCGCGAACGAGAAGGGCAATTTTGCCTAGTTATTTAAAATGTCCAAAATAGAACAGTGACGAGAATTTTTCATCAAACACACGAACTCCTTCTTCTCCAAGGTTCTAGGGCGACTTTTAGAGAATTTCTTCATCAAAGCTTTTGGGGTTAGTAAATCTTATCTCGTTTTCTTCATTTTCTATTTGTTGAATTCCTAAGCCTAAAACATGTAATTAGGGTAGAAATTGGGGGAATTGAGTAGAGTTATGGCTTTTTACTTTTTCTTGATTTAGACCACATTTTGGGGTCGAATTTGAAAATAAATTATATATTCGGGCTCGTGGGGGAATGGGTGATAGGAATTTGGTCTGAACCTCGTGTTTTGACCAAGCGGGCCCGGGGTCAATTTTTGGAATTTTGGGAAGAAAGCTTGGAATCTATAATTAGGCATTGGGTTTGATTTGTTTAGCATATATTGATACTATGGAATCGTTATTGTATAAATTTGATTGAGTTGGAGCCGAATTCGAGAGGGAAAGTGGTTGTTGTAGATTGATTCGGCCGTGGAAGTTGAGGTAAGTGTTTGGTCTAACCTTAGCTTGAGGGAATAGGAGTTGAGTCTTGTTTGCTACTTGCCAATTGTCGAGTACGGTGTATAGTCATTGATAATAGGTGAATTAGACAATAATTAGGCCCTAAAGAACCACATTTTTGTATAGCTTTATAGTAAAAAGTGATAACCAAATGCTCTGATTAGTGCTTTTCATGCTTTGCAGGCTATAACCAATAAAAGAAGTCTGTGAAGTACTTTTAGGATCAATTACGGAGAAAAGGAGGCCAATCATACAATACCCACAAAGTGCACCAAGCGAAGGGACAAAACCAGAACTGAAGCTGGCCGGCCGCTGTCCGGGCGTAACTGCGATAGGACCGCGGTAAAATATTGCTGCAGATTTAGAGGGCCATTCTGACCGCGGTCCTGGCGTAACCGCGGTGGGACCGCGACAGGACACAGAAACTTTAGGGACCAAAGTGTCAAGTCGGGAAAACTTGGTGTAAAGCCCTTATAAGATGTAGAAATTCGGCTACATTAGGGCAAGCTTGATTTTGAGATTGTTTTGGAAGACAAACAAGTGTGAGAGATCACCCAAAAATATCATAGTTCTTTATCTCTTATTTTTCTTGCAATTTTGGGTTATGAATATTTTCGTAGTTTATCTTTACGTTGTTATGAGTAGCTAAATACTTTAGTCTAAGGTTTTGATGGAACCTATTGAAGGATGAACTTCTTGATTATGTTAATATAGTTTGCCAGTTAATCTCTATTTGTTCAACTACGTATTTATTGTAGTTAATTGACAGGATTCTCAATTAGCTCTGCCTATTTAGTGTGTGTAACTCGGAAGAGAGTGCATATTTAGGTAATTGTTGAACAACACCACTCCCAAAGTATAAGAGGGATCTATAACTGTGGGTTTAAAGGCGAGATTAGGGATAACGAAGCCTTGTGTGCAATCTAAAGTGAGATGTAATAAACAAAGTCAGTTAGCGTATCTCAGGAGAGTGAGTCTAGTAAATTATCACGATTACTCGGGAGAGATTTACGATAAAAAGAGTGCTCATGATTGATAGAGATGTTTTGGTGAATCTATATGAAACATAACTGGAAAGGATTCTATCAATAGGGAAATCACTACCTTAGAACCTTCTCATTATTGTTTATAACCCAATCATATTTAGTTTACAGCTGTTTATTTACTTTCAATCTTAGTTATTAGAAATATCATTAACTATTATTTACAACGTTTGGGGAAGTTGATTATAAAGAATTTAGTAAGTCCAACAAAAGTAATTGATAGGTTAATTCTCTATGGATTCGACTCTGGGCATAAATACGCAGGTTATATTTGCAACGTCCGCTTGTCCTTTTATAAGGCATAGTTGGGCGTGATCAAATTTTGGCGCCGCTGCCGGGGAATTAACGGTGTTATCAATTACAATTGAAAGAAGTACAAAAATTCTTAATGTAGTCAGTTTTCTCTATACCCAATTTTTACATTGAAATTTTAACGTTTGTTGACTGGGTTGCACATGTGCATGCCTAGAAACTCATCGAGATCTGGTGAAGTATTTGAAGCATTATCAGATCCCGAGAAAGTTTTCAAGGCTTTGAATCGGGCCAACCGGAAAAACAAACAACAACCAACAACTGCACAATTCGAAACAATCATGGGAGATCACGAGGAAAACCCAGGAGTTCCAATAGTGCCAGAGGCTGCTATCTATGACTGGGCACAACCCACAGCTGAGAATCTATCCACAACGATAGTAGTCCCGCAGATACAGGCTGAGTCATTCCAAATCACAAATAACATGCTGCACTTGTTGCAAAATAAGGGACTATTTTCAGGGTCACAAGTTGAAGATCCTCAGCAGCACTTGAAGAATTTCTTGTCTATCTGCAAAACCCAAAGGCAACCCAATGTAACCCCGGAAGCAATCAAGTTGTTATTGTTTCCATTCTCAGTGACAGGAGCTGCCCAGACCTGGCTAAATTCACTCCCCATAAATTCCATAGCAACGTGGGATGTACTAGTCAAGCAATTCCACTACAAGTTCCACCCACCCAACAAGACTACTCAACAAATTGATGAGATTTTGAGCTTTAAACAGAGACCGATAGAGACACTGCATGAAACATCGGAGCATTTTAAAGGGATGTTGGTCATATGTCCACACCATGGTGTTCCAGATCTAATGTTGGGGTAGCAGTTTTACATGGGATTGTTAGATAGCATAAAGAACATTGTTGATGCTTTAGCTGGTGGGGCATTCTTGAGCAAAACATGGAGAGAGGGCCAGAGTCTGCTCGACAAGATGGCACAGAATTCGGGATGGATAACCAAAAATGTACCTATCACTCCAGTGGTGTACTCAGTGCCTTTAGATCCATCCAATTCTATGGCTGAAAATATGGCCACCTTATTGACACAGATGAGCATACTCACCAAAAAGGTGGAAGAGTCAGGGCAGAAACAGCAGGTACATATTGTTGATACTACTAATGGGGGCTTGTGCACATCTTGAATTGGTCAGCCCGTTGGTAACCAGTGGAATGCAGAACACGATCATCATCACTACCCTGAAGACATGGACTATGTGTCTAATTATGGCGGCCAGAGACAGGGTGGTCAGAATTGGAGTCAACAAAATCAGCAGTACAGTCCAGCACAACCACAGTTCAACACTGGGAACATGGGAGGTATGAGACCCCCCAACAATATGGAACCTTACCCACGACCATAGGGATACAATAATCAGAATCAGCAGTAGGGGTATCACCCACCTCAGCAGCAGCATGGTGGAAGGCATGAATATGGGTTTGCTAGACTTGAAGCAATGATACAACAGGTTATTGGGTCTAATGCAAAAATTAATGAGAGAGTAGATGCACATAATGCAGCAATCAAGAACATTGAAGTGCAGGTGGGCCAAATTTCGATGTCTCTAAACAATGGTCCTCATAGGACACTACCTACAGACACCTAGATAAATCCAAAAGATTAGGGACCGAAGCAGCTGATGGCGGTGAGCCTACATAATGGCAGAGATCTGGATGTAGAGCAAGAAAGGGCTCGAGAAGCTAGACAGGCTGAGACCTCATAACAGTGCCTATTGAGCTGGATGAATCCACGAAACTGACAGAGGTGACAGTCCAGCCTACTCAAGAAGAAAATAGCATTCAGAATGAGACCGAGAAAGAAGCTGAAACAGTCCAGGAGCCAGTAGTTGATGTAGCAGCTGATAAAGATCAGTCCCAATTGATTGGGAAGAAGAGACTTCCTGCGCCCTTCCCTCAGAGGCTGGCTAAGTACAAAAAGGAGGAGAAATACAAGAAGTTCTTTGAAATGCTAAAGCAAATCAAGGTAAATATACCATTGATTGAGCTTTGAAGGAGATGCCTGGGTATGCAAAAATGATGAAGGACTTGATGTCCCGGAAGTTTGATTTTCAAGACTTGGCCACATTTACTCTTACTCAGACCTATAGTGCAGTGGTGACTAGACCAATTGCGGAAAAGTTGTCTGACCCAGGGAGCTTTACAATTCCATGCACTATTGGTAATTTTGCTTTTGCTAAGGCACTGTGTGATCTAGGGTCCAGCATCAATCTTATGCCCCTGGCAATTTATAAGAGGCTGGGCATTGGAAGAGCTAGACCCACCTCTATGTTGTTGCAGCTGGCTGACAGGACTGTGAAATGATCCTCTGGAATCCTAGACGATGTGCTGATTCAGGTAGGGAAATTTGTATTCCCAACCAATTTTGTGATCCTAGACTGCAAGGTGGATGAAGAGATTCCAATAATTTTGGGAAGACCATTCCTGGCCACGGGGAGAGCTCTAATTGATTGTGAGATTGGGGAGCTCAAGATGAGACTGAACGATGAAGAAATAACATTCAATGTGCAGAAATCTATAAGGCGACCAAGTGAATTCACCAATTGCTCTCTTATTGATGTCATGGATGTAATTGTAGAGACTGATGATGAAAGGCTGACTTTTGAGGACCCCTTTGCTGCATGTTTAATGAATTTGGATGAGGTAAATGGAGAGGATCTGGCGGAGTGGGTGTTGGAGCTAGAGGGTAGAGGGTTCTGGGATAGAACTCTAGAATTTGAGCGCTTACACTTGGAAAATCGAGAAACGCCTCCAGCCAAGCCATCAATCGAAGAACCACCAAAGCTGGAGTTAAAGCCATTTCCCGCCCATATCAGGTATGAATTTCTTGGACCTAACTCCATATTACCTGTTATTATCTCATCTAGTTTGTTAGATGTGCAGGCTCAACAACTATTGCTGGTACTTAAGGAGTGCAAGACTGCCATAAGGTGGACCATGGCATACATAAAGGGGATCAACCCCGCCTATTGTATGCACAAAATTCTATTGGAAGAGGGACACAAACCTTCCAGGGAACACCAAAGAAGGCTGAACCCCAATATGAAGGAAGTGGTGAAGAAAGAAGTAATCAAGTGGTTAGATGCGAGAATCATTTTCCCAATCTCTGACAGCAGTTGGGTTAGCCCAGTTTAATGTGTTCCTAAAAAGGGTGGCATGACGGTAGTTAAGAATGATAATAATGAACTGATCTCTACAAGAACCGTCACGGGCTGGAGAATTTGCATGGACTATCGAAAGTTAAATCTAGCCACCCAGAAAGACCACTTCCCACTTCCCTTCATTGATCAGATGTTAGACAGATTGGCAGGGAGGTCACATTTCTGATTTATGGATGGGTACTCAGGGTACAATTAGATATCCATTGCACCGGAGGATAGAGAGAAGACCTGTTTCACTTGCCCGTATGGCATTTATGCTTTTCCAAGGATGCCCTTTGGCCTATGCAACGCACCCGCCACATTCCAATGGTGCATGATGGCCATATTCACTGACATGGTAGAGGATATAATGGAGGTATTCATGGATGACTTCTCAGTGGTAGGGAACTCATTTGATGAGTGCCTGATAAATCTGACTCGTGTGCTGAAGCGGTATATCGAGACTAACCTGGTTCTGAATTGGGAGAAGTGCCACTTTATGGTACAAGAGGGTATAGTCTTGGGACACCGGATGTCAAGCAAAGGAATTGAGGTGGATCGTGCAAAAGTAGATGTGATAGCAAGGCTACCCCCTCCGACTTCAGTCAAGGCAATCAGAAGCTTCCTCGGGCATGCCGGTTTCTATCGGTGATTCATAAATGACTTCTTAAAAATTGTCAACCCTCTCTGTAAGTTGTTAGAAAAATATCACCCTTTCTTGTTTTCTGATGATTGTAGGGTAGCATTCGAGGAGCTGAAAAAGAGGCTGGTCACAGCACCTATCATAGTTTCCCCCCACTGGGAGCAACCGTTCGAACTCATGTGTGATGCTAGTGACTACGCACTGGGGGCAGTACTGGGATAGCGGAAGGACAAGCTGATGCATCCAATATACTATGCTAGTAAAATACTGAGTGGAGCCCAGCTAAACTACACTGTCACTGAGAAGGAGATGTTGGCTGTGGTGTTTGCTTTTGACAAGTTCAGATCGTATCTGATTGGGTCTAAGGTAATTTTATACACTGACCATGAAGCTCTCAGGTACTTGATTGAGAAGAAAGAGTCTAAGCCGCGCCTAATTTGTTGGGTGTTGCTACTACAAGAATTCGACCTTGAAATTCGTGACCGTAAGGGCACAGAGAATCCAGTCGCTGATCATCTATCTCGACTTGAGGGAGCTGAAAATGCGATTGAGGTTGAGGATATTCTGGAAACTTTTCAAGACGAGCAGCTGCTCGCTACTAGTCTTGAGGAAGCGCCATGGTATGCAAACTTCGGTAATTACCTGGCCAGTGGTATAGTTCATTATGACCTCTCATCTGTCCAAAGAAAAAAGTTTTATCGTGATAGCCGCATGTATTATTATTACGAGCCTCATCTGTTTAGAATATGTGTTGACAATATGATCCGGAGGTGTGTCCCCGAGATAGAACAATCTTCTATTTTGTAGGCTTGTCACGCATCGGCATATGGAGGACATTTTGGAGGGGTCAGGACAGCTACGAAAGTGCTTGAGGCCAGATTCTTTTGGCCAATAGTATTTAGAGATGCGCACCTATGGGTGAAGGTCTATAATGAATGTCAGCAAACTGGGAACATCTCCTGTCACCACGAGATGCCCATGAACCCGATTCAAGAGGTGGAAATGTTTGATGTCTGGGGGATTGACTTCATGGGTCCCTTCGTCAGCTCCTTTGGCAATAAATACATACTTGTTGCTGTGGATTACATATCCAAGTGGGTAGAAGCTACTGCGGTTCCCACTAATGATGCAAGAGTAGTGGTGGGATTTTTGAAAAAGAACATATTCACCCGATTTGGGACACCAAGAGCGATTATCAGTGACGGAGGCACTCACTTCTATAATAGAGCCTTCGAGAAGTTGCTTGCAAAGTATGATGTATGCCACAAGGTGGCCACCCCTTATCACCCGCAAACTAGTGGGCAGGTTGAAGTATCCAACAGAGAGATAAAGACTGTGTTAACCAAGACTGTGAACGCCACAAGAAATAATTGGGCGAGAAAGCTAGATGATGCATTTTGGGCCTACAGAACTGCTTTTAAAACACCAATTGGCATGTCACCATATAAGTTGGTGTTTGGAAAGGCATGTCACCTGCCAGTGGAACTTGAACATAAAGCGTGAAGGGCATTGAAGCAGCTGAACTTAGATATTGAGGCTGCAGGCACAACTAGAATCACTGACTTGCATGAGCTTGACGAGTTTAGACATCTTGCTTTTGAGAGCACAAGATTGTACAAGGAAAGAATGAAGAGGTTACTAGAACATTGTTGAGAGACATTTCAAACCCGGGGACATGGTATTGCTCTATAACTCAAGATTACGGCTGTTCCCTGGTAAGCTTAAGTCAAGATGGTCTGGACCGT
>MU693735.1:0-24281 GCA_026770625.1 Nicotiana glauca
CAAAACCAAATAAAGCCAAATACAACAATTTAACTGAGCTCGAATTCTTGAACCCTGAACCGAAATTCTGGGTTATAATCCCCAGCAGAGTCGCCAGAGCTGTCACACCTCTTTTTTACCGAAGCTTTATCGGCCTTTACTATACCTCGGGAAGAGATATAGTAATAAAAGAGTTTTTCCATTTTAAGGACAATCGAAACGGGATTCGTTTTTATTTAAAAAAATCAGAGTTGCCACTTGGGAGATTTATGGTGTCCCAAGTTACCGTTTTGAATCCTGAATCGAGGAAGGGTTTGACTCTGTTTAACAGTCGCGAACCGAAAATCCGGGTAAGGAATTCTGTTAACCCGGGAGAAGGTGTTAGGTACTCCCGAATTCCGTGGTTCTAGCACGGTCGCTCAACTGTTATATTTGGCTAAAATATTAATTTTTATACACGTTATCCTATTTGTGCATTTTTTTAGAATTAAATATCGCTTTTTGTCAATTATTTTATTTAAGAAAGTAAACGTCGTTTAAGAACATATTTTCGGATCACGTCACATGAAATGCACCCGGATCCTCGACACATTCTTATTCAACGTTTTAGGATTTGGATTTGGGTCGCATGAAATGCACANTAATTTGTGCATTTTTATTCAGCGAGGCTCATCTCAATTTTATTTTATTTTAAAAAAAGGCAAACCTAAAGCAACTACGATTTTCTATTTTTATATTATAGAAATGCAAAAACTAAATCCAAACGGAAGCAATCAACAGCATTCTCGGTTTTCCTGGAATTATTACGAAGTCCCAGATTCAAAAATGAGAACAGTAGTATTAGGCTAATCACTTCACTACATAAGTTTCCACTGAAAGCTAGCATAAAAAAAAAACTTGACACCCATTCCAGCTCTATTTTTAATTGACAAAATTGACTAAGAAATACCAGGACCAATAAGATTTCTGAAATGTTATATTTCATTTGAGTACCAGATCAGAACCAACGATATGCATACCTTCATTTGGTTTTTTTTTCTGTTGAAAGCCAACTTCAAATAACCAGCCAATAAGAACACAAAGCAATATGAACATCAACATGAACAAATATTGACCACTTCAAACATTTATGTACCATATAACTTCATTTCATCCAAATTTACTGCCCAAAAATTGACAAGAAAGACAAGAATAAAAATCTGACCGTAAAAGGATGAGTTTGAACCTTGGTTTGTTTGACAGCAACCGATCAAACTGTCCGTCTGCAACCTCAATGGCAAACTCGACAGACCGGACCTTGACGACCTCCTACTCGTACAACAACACCTCGTCGTCGATTAGTTTTTGGACTGATTTCAGGTGTCAAAACAGTCATTCACATCTGACTTTGCTGCTGATTTGGCTGGTTTTGTATGGAAGAGGAGAAGATCGTTGATGAGGTGTGTGAAAGATGGAATACGGGGGGTCGTCTTTGACGTGAGAAAGACGATTGAAGAAGAAGAGAGCTAAGAAGTTCCGTTAATGGCGGTGACTGGGGTGTGTTTGGAGATGATAGTTAAGTGGTCGTGAGGTTGGAGTGGCGACTGGTCGTTGCTGGAGCTGCTGGATTAACGAAGCAGGCTGGTTGGTCGTTTCCGGGATGACGACGGGAAATGGGCGGTGCTAGGGTGGCGGCTGGTGAGGACGAAGGTGACGATGGGGAAGTGAGGTTGCTATGGTTTTGTATGGTTTTCCAAAAATGACGAAGATAAATCAACAGTGGTTTTTTTGGTTATTTGCTGAAGGAAGAAGATGAAGCAACAGTCTCTCTTTTTTCCTAAAAAACGTGAGCCTCTTTTTTTTGTATTGTGTATTGTGTGTATTTAGAGTGATGGGGTGGGGAATAGTTTTGGGGGAAAAATATTTTGGGGAAGGTTTTGGGGGAAAAATATTTTGGGGAATATTTTGGGGGAAAAATATTTTGGCTTTTCAAATGTTTGGCCAATTTGAATTTAAGACGAAGCCTTTTCACTTCCCTATTCTTTTTGTTGTTCTTTTCTTTCTTTAATTAATTAAAAACCTAAACTAAATTCCTAAATTAATTCAAATTGTAAAATTAAGCTAATTATTTAACTATGTAAAAATGATTATTTTTGTGATTTTGATTAATAGCACAATTAACTCAATGTAATTAATTCCTAAATGCAAATTAATCCTAAGGTGGCATGAAATTAAAATGTGACACTTTTTTTTATGGTTTTTCTATGATTTTAAAAATATTAAAAATGCATTAAATGCAACTAAATAAAGAAAAATACTTTAAAATCAATTAAAATTATTTTCATCTATTTTTAGGAGTTATTTTCATATAGGGCAAAAATCACGTGCTTACACTCTCTATACTATTGTTAGTAATTTTAGCATAACTTTGTGTACAAAATTGATATAGGGGCGATTCAAGATGTTCTGAAATTTTAAGACATATACCTACAACCTTTATGAAGACTATAAAGTCTATTTTATCCGAATAGATCTTCAAAACTGAGTCACAACTCGGAACAGTGAATCTGTCCAGAATTTTTGTTCAAACGTTTTTGGGTAATTTTTACCAATATCATATTTAGTTTGACTTGTTAAATTACTAAACTTATGTAGATATTTGATTATGTATTTAAGGTATATAAATCCTTGAGAAATCAAAGGGGAAGTATTTGAGGAAGTGGACAGATTTTGGTGTTTACGGCGTAGACGATTCGAACATCCCCAAGTTGTGATTGAACTGTGTTGTGGTAAAATACCGAGGTTTATGTATAAACTTGTACTCTTGTTGCTTGATGGTATATTTTGTAAATAACTGGATATTTTATTTTTTTTGTCTTCAATTTATATTGTTATATTCGTATTATATCAAGTATTGTAAGATATTTGCTAAATCGCCCATTTGTGCGGATTGTTTGATCATTTTGCATTATTGTTGGGACTTTGTACTTCTTGTGCCAGTGACTTTGTCACTCATCTTGGCATGCCTCTTGATTCGGATCTTTTGCCATCTTGACTTTGGATTTGTAGTTCGTCTTGAATTATGGAACTTGTCCGTATCAAGTACGAACTAGGAAACCATCTTTAATATGGTTCTTGATTCTCTTGTATATTGGGTTTTGACCCTACTTGATTAGGGGCTTCGGTCCATCTTGACATATGATTATGCTTAGTGTGATGGCATGACGTACATATTGGGCGGGAAAAAAATGGATATTTGATATACTCTTAGATTGATAGTATACACTTTCTAGACCTTTGAACATTGTTATTTATATTGGGAAACACTTCAAAGTTTGATATTGATATGTTTGATATATTTGTTCACTTGATTTAAATTATGTTAAATTGAGCTAACTATTACTGAAGAGGGGAATTGGAGAATTTAGTGACTCCAAGCCTAAAGTTTATACACCACTAAGCTTTATGCTTAACGATAGTTGTTTTCTATCGTAGGTAATGCTCGGGATGAAATATGAAGATGGCCATGTTGAAGTAGTCTTTTTTGGAGAACTTGGAGATCACATTTGCATATGCACCTTGGTTTTGCATAGTTTTGGGGACGCATACATGATATACATGATATATACATATATATATATATATATATATATATATATATATATTGTACGTTATTTGGAGGCTTGTTGGATTTTAAGACCAAAAATTTTGTAACTTAAATTTGAAAACTTATTTTGCTGTTTTTAGTGTATGCGTCAATAACTCAAGTCTTGTAATATGCTGAATTTACATATTGTCTTGTAAATATGTACAAATAAGAAAACTAGTTTCCTATTTAAATACCTGATAGTTTGAAATTTATGTACAATATAAACTTGCAGTGATGTTGAATGAAAGTATAAATTTGTTAGGAAGCTGCTTTAATCTGTTGATTATTCAAGAAGGTTTATATCACCTTATATTAATATTTTTGACATTGTATTTCATTTAAA
The DNA here is from genome assembly GCA_026770625.1 of Nicotiana glauca. Lineage (NCBI taxonomy): Eukaryota > Viridiplantae > Streptophyta > Magnoliopsida > Solanales > Solanaceae > Nicotiana > Nicotiana glauca. Next base: position 3,951 of record MU693735.1, read on the forward strand.
TAATATTATGGTGTATTTTCAAAAAGAAAAAAAATATTGCACTTTGAACCTTTTCGCATGGGACTATTTCCGCTACTAAATTATTCTGAATATTTTTTAACTAATATCTTTTTATAATATTTTATAATTAATAAATTAGATTTATTTCCTAAGTAGCACCCTCCGAAAGGGGTCGCTACAGATTTTCAATCAAAACAGTGAGAGGATAATAAGAAAAGGCCCCTATGGGTCCAAAAAACTTTGCACAAGGCCCAAATATGGCATTCAACTATATTTTTAGAAATTCTTTCTAGAACACATAAGTATAATATAGTTTCAGTCAAATACATAACTTAATAGTTGCTATGGAACGAACCAAGTCACAATCCCTAACGGTGCACGCCCACACGCCCGTCACCTAACATGTGTGTCACCTTAATACACAACTTAATAGTTGTAGTAAAATGATGTGAAATTCGGGGTTTCATACCCTCGGGACTAGATTTACAATCATTACTTACCTCAAACCGGTCAAATCCCTACTTTGCGATGCCATTGCCTCTGGAATCGGCCTCCATACGTCCCGGATCTAACCAAAAGCAATATAATGCAATCAATATAGGCCAAGGAACCAATTCCATACGAAAAACTATCAATTTAGACCAAAATGCCAAAATTCACCCAAACCCGGCCCACGTCTCGGGATCCGACAAAAATCACAAACTAGAAAGCCCTTTTACTCACGAGTCTATCCATACCAAATTCATCAAAATCCGACATCAAGTGGTCCCTCAAATTCCCAATCAAACTCTCCAATTTCCAAGCCATAATCCCCTCAATTTCATCCGTAATTTCTATTAATTACATGCTTAAATAACTGAAAATTACCATAATCACAAGTATTGAGCTCAAGTAACTTACCTCAATAAAAACCACCTTGATTCCCTCTTCAAAGCTCTCCAAAAAGCTCCAAGTCTGAGTAAAAATGGTGGAAGATAACCCAAATTTTGCGAAGGGATCAATTTATACCTTCTGCCCAGGCATTTCCGCATTTAAGGTCCAAGAGTTGCATTTGTGACACCACTTCTACGCCAAAGAGTCCGCATCTGTGGAAGTCACTTAATCCTATTTTGATGATCTGACCCGTTGTCTCATGAGTTACCGCTCCGTCTCCCCTATTTTATGCTTTTCATGTTTCATTATCAGTATTTGGTGTGTTAGAGTTGATTTGGATTGATTTTGGTAGAAAAGGAGACACTTAGTCCCTTTAAGGAAGGCTTGGTTTGGAAAAGTCAACCGAAGTTTGACTTATCAGTTATAGGGCTCAGATATGATTTCCGATGATTCGGTTAGCTTTGGGGGATGATTTGTGACTTAGGAGTGTGATCGGAATTGGTTTTGGAGGTCCGGTGTAGAATTAGGTTTGAATTGGCAAAGTTAGTATTTTGGCGAATTTCGGTTGGTAGGTGAGATTTTTGATCCGAAAGTCGGAATGGAATTCCGAAGTTGCAATAGTTATGTTAAGTGATTTTGGATGTGTGTGAAAAATTTCAGGTCATTCGGAGGTGTTTTGGTTGGGTTTTTGATCAAATGCGTATTTCGAAAGTTTTGAAGAAACTTAGGCTTGAATCTGATGTGATTTAATGGCTTTATCGTTGTTTGATGTGTTTTGAAGATTGGAACAAGTTTGAATAATATTTTAGTATGTGTTGGTGCTTTTATTTGAGGTCCCGGGGGCCTCGGGGTGATTTCGGGTGGTCAATCAGACCATTTTTGGACTTTAAAAGTAGCAGATTTTCAGCTGTTGGTGTTGCAGAGATTTGCCCTTCGCGTTCGCGTGGGTGATGTCGTGAACGCGTAGAGGAAATGTGAGGGCTTGGAAAGTTGTTTTTCGCATTCACGTAGTTCAGACAGGCGAAGCATCGCGATCGCGATGGTGTTCCCGTGATCGCGTAGAAGGAAGTTAAGGCCTGGTGAAATTTGTTCATCGCGTTCGCGTCAAAGGGCACGTGTTCGCATAGTTAGAGCTTCTGAAGGTTCGCGTTCGCGTGCTGGGAGCCGCGTTCGCGAAGAGTTAAGTTTTGGTCAACATTTTCCGGTCATCGCGAACGCGGGGGTGTTGACCGCGTTCGCGTAGGGTAAAATACACTTGGGCAGAAGGGTTTTATATTATTTCATCCGCGAAGCTTGGTCCATTTTCCTCCATTGTTGAGCACCTTGAGAGCTTTTTGGTAGAGATTGAAGAGGATTTCGACGGGAATTGATGGGAGGTGAATTCTATGGCTTAGAAACATCATTTTATTGAAGAATCAATCTGCAAATTCATGGAAATTTGAGTAAAATTGGAAGAACTAGGGTTTGACTTTTGAAATGAAAATTTGGGGATTTGAGGGGGCATTTGAGCTCCGATTTTGGTAAATTTGATATGTATGGACTCGTGGTGAGACGAGGAATCCGGTGATGTAAATTTTGTAATTTTTCGAGAAGTGGGCTCGGGGCTCGGGTTTTTGCTAGTTTTGAGATTTTTGCTCTATTTTAATTGTTTTCAATTGGGTATTATTTCCTTAGCATATTGTGATGTATTCACTCTGATTTTGGTTAGATTCGACGCGTGTGGAGGCCGACTTGAGGGGAAAAGGCATCGTGAGCTAGAGATTTCACCAGTTCGAGGTGAGTAATGATTGTAAATGATAGTCTGAGGGTTTGAAACCCCGGATTTGCACATCATAGTGTTGTATTGAGGTGACTTGCACGCCGAATAGCGAGCGTTGGATAGAGCACCGTTGGAGATTGTGACTTGGTCCGTCCCGATTGCTGAAATTACTACGTATTTGACTGAAACTACTTGTTATCATCATAATTTGGGCTGATTGCCATGCTTGGGCTTCGTGTCAACTATGTGAATCCTTCAGGGATTGATATCATCGTTTTTGCATCACTTTTGCATATTATTTGACCTCGGTCCAATGTTTTAATACTGTTTTGCAAACCCAACCATCTTTCTAAGATTTGAAATCTGAAACAATATTTTATTGACGTTTGATCTGAGAACCATCATTTTAACATTGCCCAAGTGGCTTATGTGCATTTCTGGACTGAGCATGGATCGGGCTGCACGCCGCAGCGGTGTTATATTGATATTGAGGCCGCGGGCCTGGTTGATGCCACGAGATGGCTTGATATTGTGCTTGGGCTATAGGAGCCCCTCCGGAGTCTATACACACTCCCAGTGAGCGTCGTCGACGTTAAATGGATCGGGCTGCACGCCGCAGCGAGTACCGGAGTGTACCATCATATGCATTGCATTGCTTTTATGCATTTGTTCCTATTTGTATTATTTGTCATGGCATTTCCGCACTCGCATTTCATTGGCTTCCATGCTACTTCTTGCACTACTTAACTGATAACCTGGTGTAAATTATTAATGGAATGTTGTGCCCGAGGGGATGACTTATGTGCTGACTTGCATTATCGGTTTCACATTCATTTGCTTAACTGTTGGAAAAAGATGTTTTCGAAAGAGGTTTTAAACTGAGCACAAATATTTCTAAAGCTTACACGGTTTCACTGTTCTATATAGCATGATGACTTGCTTTACGTGGTTTCTTGCTGCTCAGTTATTATTTACCTTTATTACTCACTGAGTTGGAGTACTCACTTTACTCCCCACACCTCGCGTGCAGATGCAGGTATTGGTTTATCCGGTAGCGGGTTTTAGCTGATTGAGGGTTTGCTATCGTGGTTGAGCAAGGTGATCGCCAGAGTTCGCGGCACTGGACTTCTCCCTTTTGATTCCAGATTTTATTCTATGTATTACAGGCTTTGTAGTTGTATCAAAAATCCTTCTAGATGCTCGTGACTTGTGACACCCCGAATTCGGGCTGAGTCAGGATGGGTTCCCTATTTTATCACATTTATTCCGCAATATAATTTTATTATCTATGATTCAGACTTATTCATGCTAAGTAACTGTTAAAAGAGGTATTGACGTTCTATTGGCTAGCCTTGTCTTCACGAGGGGCGCCATCACGACCGGGTTTGGGAATTGGGTCGTGACACCTACAAAACCACTTATGCGGTCGCCCCACCGCACATACGGTCTCGCAGGTACGCTCCTCCTTCCGCACTTGCGGTTCCTGCCCTCCTTAGCCTTGGCCGCTTCTACATCCTTTTCTTTGCTTTTGTGGGCCCGCACTTACGGTCCCCACTCCGCAGGTGCGGTTATGACAGCTGAATGAAATCTTCCGCATTTCCTCAAATCCCTTATTTGATCCGTCAACCACCCGAAATCAACCCGAGGTCCTCTGGACCATTATTTAAACTTAGTTAAACCTCTGGAACACTCAAAACAACATCAAAATACCAAATCGCCCTCGGATTCAAGTCTAAGAACTTCTAACTTCCAAATTCCACAAACGATGTCGAAACCTACCAAACCACCTCCGAATGACCTAAAAGTTTGCACACACATCACAAATGACACTACAGACCTACTCCAACTTCCGAAATTCTAATTCGACCCTATATCAAAATTCCACTGCCGATTGAAAATTGCTAAAACTCCAATTTCGCCAATTCAAGCCTAATTCTACCACGGATCTCAAAATCACACTTCGGACGCGTTCCCAAGTCCAAAATCACCTAACATAGCTAACCAAACCATCAGAATTCACATCCAAGGTCGTTTACACATAAGTCAATATCTAGTTGGCTTTTCCAACTTAAACTTCTAAATAGGAGACTAAAAGTGTCTCATTTCACACTGAAAATACTCCAGACCCGAACCAACCAACACGATACGATGAATTACAGCTAAGAAACACATAAAGAAGCAGAAATGAAAAAACGGGCTATAACTCATAAAACGTCTGACCTGGTCGTTACAGTTTCAATCGTGTATGTCATAGCCAAATATCAGATTTCCTTTATTTGTCCTTAGAACTAAACAACCATACTGATATTGCTTTGCCCAACATTTTCACACTTTGTGACTCCAAGTCCAAATAATACAACTTTCCTCGTATAGTACCATTGTGAGCGTTACTGTGTTAAAACACCAAATCAGAAAAAACTGTTAGAAGAATTAAAGAAATCTGAAAAATAGTAGAGAATCAGAAATATTCCGAGTCCACAAGTTTCTTGTGTGTCCTTAAGGAATTTACCCCCCTCACAAGTTGCCAAGGTAATGGATTAAATCCTTCTAGGATAAAACGGAATAAACCTTCCTGCAACAGTGGCAATAAAAATTGCAGGATACCAGCGAACTCAAAGAACGGAGCAAAATCACACTTACGAATTTGAGAGAGAGAGACTGCGAATTAGGATGCAGTATATTCAAAAAGAAAGAAGTTCTAGAGTATTTTTTCATGTGTAGAAAATGGAGCCTTGCCTCAGAATTTATAGGCAATTATCAGAAGAGGTGTATGGAAAAGGTGCCTTTTCAGAAGAATACGCTTCCTGTCGCGGTTACGGTAGAACCGCGGTCAGAGAAGCTTTCTGAATCTGCCTGCCGCGGTTATATCGCGGTTACGGTAGTACCGCGGCCAGAGAGTCCCTCTGAATCTTCAGCAGGGTTCTGGCGTATGTTCAGCAGTGATTTGGCATTTAATTAATTATTAAATAATTAAATAAATTTTGTCCAAAAAATAATCTTATCGATCATTTGACAAATCCAAATCCAAATCCAAAGTCGAAGCCGAGCCGAGCGAGCGACGACGACGGCGCGAGGTTTCATTCTCTTCAACTCCTTTTAAGAGCTTTAAGAAGTGATTCTATATATAAGCACACAAATGTGATTGGCCCTCACCAATGAGGGACAAAGTTCAGTAGTGATTTGGCATTTATTTAATTATTAAATAATTAAATCCAAATCCAAATTCCGAAGCCGAGCGAGCAACAACGACGACGACGACGCGAGGGTTCATTCTCTTCAACTCCTTTTAAGAGCTTTAAGAAGTGATTCTATATATAAGCACACAAATGTGATTGTCCCTCACCAATGAGGGACAAAATGCAAGACAAAAGTTCACTTTTTCAAATTTTTATTTTTCCCTCCATTTTATTTCCTTCCATTTCCAATTTATACTTCTTCTACTTTAAAGTCCAATGGCTTAAAGTCAAACAACCATAACCAATCATATGCCTTGTTCGATGTCCTTAAATACATAACATTCAAGGCAAAATATCACAATACAAGATAGAATAGTGGTAATTTAACTAACAAGAGATTATAATCCAATAGTGGAACTACTAAGATAGAATCTAAGTTCAAAGTAATAATATATCCATAATCAAACGTCACGTGATACATAGCTGCGCAATCATTATCCATGTACTATTTGAAACACGTACAAATGAATTTAAAGACTTACCACTATTACCTCTCGTTGCTACCAAGCTGTGTACTGTCCAACATCATCTTCCTTATTATTTGTTTGTACAATTGTACTAATGGAAGCCTTACTTGTATTCTTCGTCTTAAATCACGGTTATTATCCCACTAGCCCGGGTATCCCAAAATTTTAAAATAATAATTATTTGTGTGCCCTGGTTGATCATAGTGAGTACATTTATATGAGGACGTGTTGATGCCCTTAGACTTTGTTCGATCTTGTTTGGTTAATGCACTTACTTTTGGTATAGGTATGTTAAAGGAGCATAACTAGAAGAAGCTAAGTCAAAATGGGAAGAAAAAAAAGGTCAAGGAAGTAAAAAATAGAGGATATCTAAAGCTCATAGTTGACCAAAAATACAACACAAGTTGCTAAGTTTTTTGTGGTCCACTGCCAATTGCTACGTCAAAAATGCGATCAAGCTTAAAAATACAATGAAAAATGCGCTGAAGCACAAAAATCTTAGGAACTTCAGTTGTAAAAGAAATTGTTGAGAGTTGTATATTTATAATATTCATGTATGTACTGTTATGTGAGTAGAATGTGTTAGTTGAGTAGTTAGAAATTATTTAGTTGTAGTTGCCAACTCAGCATGTATTCATGTACATATATATACTCTTTACGGTAATGAGAGAGAGGACTAGACTTTCCACTTCATTTCATTTTCTAAATTTCCTCATCTGACAAAGTGCTCCTCCCTCGGAATGTTCTAGAGGAACACCATTGAAGCTCGAACTTGAGCTTCAACTCCATACTCAGTCCATATCTTAACATGGTATCAGAGCGGATGAAGCTCATCCCCGACAATTCACCTTCATCTCCAGTCACCGTCTCTAATTTGTCCTCTCAGTGATTTTATCTCTTCGACCAAATCGAAGCTTGCCCTAATTCTCTTCAAATTGCAAAATTGACGGTTAATTCTTCAGATTTCTACTGGTGAGTAGTGGATAACACACTTCCATGGTGATTTTAGACCAAGATGATTCATCTGCCGGCAACACAGTTGTTCCAACTACAACGAACACTGGGGTAGATCCAAGTGATCCTCTTTACCTACACCCGTCGGATAATCCTGGAGCAATGCTTGTTTCAGTTCCTTTCAGTGGAATCGGATACAGATCCTGGAGATGCAGCGTAATGCGTGGTTTATCTGTTAAAAATAAACTAGGGTTCATAAGTGGTGAGTGTAAACCACCAGAGCCCCAATCTCAAAGGTACATACAATGGGAGCGATGTGACGATATGGTAACGTCTTGGATTCTCAATTCACTTTCGAAAGAGATTGCAGATAGCGTAGAATATGCTAGTGATACCGTTGAGCTATGGAAGGAATTGGAGGATAGATATGAGCAAACTAATGGAGCTAGGCTATATCAGATTCAAAAGGAGATAAATGATTTATCTCAGGGTGTGTTGGACATCACAAGCTACTACACTAAGTTGAAGAAGTTGTGGGAAGAGCTAAACACCTTGAGCAAGATGACACACTGCAACTGTGCCTGTATATGTGGTTCCAAGGAAAATATGTATAAAGCTGAGCAGGATAGAAGGTTGATTCAATTTCTCATGGGACTGAATGAAGTCTACATTGTCGTACGAGGTAGCATCCTTATGATGAATCCATTACCAAATCTTGCACAAGCCTTTTCATTACTAGTTCTGGATGAAAAACAAAGAGAAATCAAATCAAACAATCAAATGCCCCTCGAGTCTGCCTCCCTCAATGTCAATACATCAAGACCTAACTCCTACAAGACCAATTATGCTGCCAATAACAATGCAACAAGAGGGAATATGCCTCGTCCATTCTGTGATTATTGCAAGAGGTTGGGACATACCAAGGACATATGCTATAAACTACATGGATACCCACAAAACTTTGGGAACTCATACACTCAAAATCCAAATAGAGGACAGAACTTGAATCAAACTGATAGGTTCAACAAGGGTAAAAGAATAGCGACCAGTGTACAAAGCAATCCCTCTGAATCAATGCCTGCAGGAAAAAGTGAATTAGAAGATGAAAATGAGGGGGGACAAATCAACATATCTAAGGAACAATATGGGCAGATCTTGAGCTTGTTGTAGCATTACCAAATTGGAACAGCAGGAGAAAGTTCAAATTTTGCGAGTCATACAAATGGTGCTGTGAACTTTGCAGGTATAATAGTCTGTACCTCCTCTAATGATTTTAGCAAATTGTCATGTGAGTGCTTCAAAAATAAGGCAAACTCCTGGATATTAGATTCAGGAGCATCCAATCATATGACCTTTAACCTGTCCCTCTTAACTAATATTGTGACCCTACCATATCCCTTGTTGGTAGTCCTTCCAAACGGCTATAAGGTAAAAGTAACACAGATTGGAAGTGTGATATTGTTTCCTCAGATCATTTTGCATAAAGTCATGTACATACCTTCCTTCAAATATAATCTCACATCAATTCACTCTTTAACTAGCTCAACTCCTAAAAGCATGGTTGTCTTCACTGATAATATTTGTGTTCTGCAGGCCCCTTCAATTAAGAGGCCTCTGGAAATTGGTAAAGTCAGTGATGGACTCTATCTACTCTGCCCAGGGTGTCTCAAGGACAACTACTCAAGGTCATCTGTAAATAGTCCAGGTGTTAGTTCAGCTTCTTCTACTTGTTGCACACACATCTCACACTGTTCTCATCATCAAATTGTAAATACCTATTCCCTAGATAATAAAGTGCAATTTTCCCCTGAAAGTAGGGTTGATTCCTTGATGTCTTCAAGTAGTGACATAAATGTGTTATGGCACAACAGACTGGGCCATGTACCCTTTATCGAGATGAAAGGAATATCCAGTATCCCCGTAACCTTCTCCCCAAAACAACCCTTTACTTGTTCTATTTTCCCCATGGCAAGACAGGGGAGACTGCCCTTTCCGGAAAAATCCACTGTTTTCACCAAAATATTTCAGCTCCTCCATGTTGATCTATGGGGTCCTTATCACATGTCAAGCCATCATAACTTCAGATATTTTATCACAATGGTGGATGATTATAGTAGGGCTATTTGGACCCACTTAATAGACAGTAAAAGCAATGCCATTCATGTCATAAAAAACTTTGTGTCCATGGTTAAAAACAAATTCAAAACCAATATACAGTCCATAAGGTCAGATAATGGCCTGGAGTTTAACAATGCAGAAGCCACTCAGTTCTTCCTCTCCAAAGGAATCATTCACCAGAAGACATGCCCTTATACACCCCAACAAAATGGGGTAGTAGAGAGGAAACACATGTATTTGCTAGAAACAGCTAGAGCCCTGTTATTCTAATAAAAATTACCCCTGAAATATTGGGGTGAATGTGTCCTATGTGCAACCTACATAATAAACAGATTACCCACTTCCCATTCCAGAGGAAAGTCACCATATGAACTGTTGTATAAGAAAAGGCCCACTTACTCCCACATGAGGAGTTTTGGTTGCCTATGCTATCCCTCAACACCCCCCTGAAAGATTACATCCACACATTACCTCAACTCAAACCAAACTTCCACACCAGCACTGCATCCTCCTTTGCCAATGCATCACTTTACCCTCAAACCTCTGTATCTGCTAAACATTTACGTCAACACAATCAATCATGTCCAATGGGTAGCACTTGCAGTGACAAGGAGCCTGATTCATATGAGGAAGCAGCTGTATATCCTACTTGGCAAACAACAATGACTCAGGAGTTTGAGGCATTGCATGCCAATGATACTTGGGAACTAGTACCATTACCAGTGGGGAAACAAGCCATATGATGTAAATGGGTGTACAAGGTAAAGCATAGGGCAGATGGCAGTGTGGAAAGATTCAAAGCCAGGTTAGTAGTCAAGGGGTATACTTAGCAAGTTGGTGTTGATTACACATAAACATTTAGTCTTGTAGTGAAAATCACAACAGTCAGAGCTCTTATAGCATCAACAGTTAAGAAAGGTTAGGACATCTTTCAATTAGATATGAAAAATGCTTTTCTTCATGGAGATCTCCATGAAGAGGTGTACATGGAGGTACCACAAGGATTAGTAGTAGAGGATGAACATTTAGTGTGCAAGCTTAAGAAGTCTCTATATGGCCTCAAACATGCAAGTAGACAATGGTATGCAAAATTGAGTGAGGCACTATGCAGCAAAGGATACACTCACTCCATGTATGATTATTCACTCTTCTACAAGAAAACAACTGAATCAACAATATATGTGGTAGTGTATGTTGATGATGTGGTACTGACATGCACTAATAGGAAAGAGATAGAGGAACTGAAAACATTTCTGCGCAACAGCTTCAAGATCAAAGATTTGGGCAGACTCCATTACTTTTTGGGTTTGGAGATATTGTATAAAGCTGATGGACTTGTGATTACACAAAAAAGGTTCACACTTGACTTGCTGAAAGAATACAACTGCATGGATTATGGTAGTCTTACCTCTCCCCTTGATCCATCAGTGAAGTTAAGAGCTAAAGAAGGCATGGCATTACCTGATCCCACATACTACAGGAAGTTGATTGGGAAATTAAATTTTCTCACAAATACAAGGATAGACATAGCCTACAGTGCGCAACACCTCATCCAATTCATGCAAGATCCAAGAGAACCTCACCCGAAGGCTGCATTTCACTTACTTAGGTATTTGAAAGGTGATCCCTCAATGGGAATATTCATGTCACAGGATCCAGCATTAAAGGTTAGAGCTTACTGTGATTCTGATTGGGCTGCTTGCCCAGACTCAAGAAAATCAGTGAGTGGGTACTTGGTTTTGTTAGGAAATAGCCCCATATATTGGAAGTCTAAGAAGCAAGAAACAATTTCATTATCTTCAGCAGAGGCAAAGTATAGAGCACTTAGAAAGGTAGTAGGAGAGTTGGTATGGCTGTGCAGCTTGTTTGAAGAACTCACCGTGCCTTTCAACAAACCAGTAGAAGTCTTTTGTGATAGCCAATCAGCTCTATATATAGCGCGAAATCCTGTGTTTCATGAATGAACAAAACATATTAAAGTGGACTGCCACTTTGTAAGGAGCAAGCTACAAGAGGGCTTGATTTCACTGCAGCATGTGACAAGTGAGAGCTAATTGGCTGATGTACTTACCAAGTCCTAATTGGAGCAAAACATTCAGCTGTATTGAGCAAGTTGGCAGTGTATATGACACCTCCAACTTGAGGGGGGGGGGGGTATTGATAGTTGTATATTTATAATATTCATGTATGTACTGTTATGTGAGTAGAATGTGTTAGTTAAGTAGTTAGAAATTATTTAGTTGTAGTTGTCAACCCAATATGTATACATGTACATATATATACTCTTTACAGTAATGGGAGGACTAGACTTTCCATTTCATTTCATTTTCTAAATTTCCTCATCTGACAAAGTGCTCATCCCTCATAATGTTCTAGAGGAACACCATTGAAGCTCGAACTTGAGCTTCAACTCCATACTCAGTCCATATCTTAACAGAAATAAATTATCGATATAAATTCTTATGACCAAACTCTTTACTGTTGGCAAGAAGTTGCCTGAAACTTTAGTTGAACGTGACAGAGAAAAAATTAAAACACATTTCTTTCCCAATTCACTACTTCTGTCAACTTGCTATGTTGATTGACATGGAATAGCAATGACATAAGTATGATATCTATAATCCAAATCATAAAAAGCGAGTCTCCTTCGGTTGGATTATGATAGTGTTGAATCTAATGAGGTCCAAAATTCATGTTGTTTTAAGACTATTGAAATGAAAGAAAATTTTATTGTTGTAACTTGTAAGTGTGGTTTTTCCTTGAGTGTGTTTGTTATGCATGTTTTTTTCAAGCTAAAGTTCTACGAGAGACAGATTTCTTAGGCAAATATTTAAGACAAAACTTTAGACCGCTTGGTATATAGTTATCCGAAACTAGTAGCATAAATCCTAAATCAATCGTGAAGTGCATGGATTTATATTTGAAAAACTTATTAAAACAAAGAATGAAATATAAATAGTGTCCTCAAAAAGGGCTATTTCGGAAAATCAAAGCGGAAATGACACTAGATAGCCATTTTTTAATAATACTGTTTGAATTCATAGTTTACAATGTATTTAAAGATTAGCCAAATTTGCTTAAATTTCAGGACACGACGTCCTAGTGTTTAAACATCAAAATTCAAATATAAGGATATTGTGTCCTAAAGTTCGAAAATTGTGTCCAAAAGTTGGACTCTTATGTCCTCAATATTAAATTAGTAGCTTAAAAATTCAGGACTTTTCAAATTAGCAGCTAAGAAATTCCGGACACTAAATTCTTAATTTCCGAATACTCAATCCTAAAGTTTGGATGAATTGATTAATTTTTAAATATATTATAAATATAAATTATAAATATATTTTAAATAGCCAGCATAAACTGGCTATTGCTCCATTTTCCCAAAACCAAAGGTAAAATGAAAATCAATGGGATTAAATTGCTCGGCGGGAGGATAATAAAACTGTGTTTGCCCAGTGGCAGCGCTGTGAAGTGGCTACAATGGCTTTGCGCACTTCTTCCTCTTTCTTATCTTCCACTTCTTCTTCATGCTCCTCCTTGTGCTTTCGTTTTAATCCTCTTCTCTTCTCCACGCAACGCCGTTCCACTGTCTCACTCTCCCGTTCTCGTCGATTCTTCGCCAGTAAGTCTCCTTTCTAAATATCCCTCTCTTTTTTTCTACTTATTTCAATTCTTAACACCGAAAATGCGTCGGAGTTGAATTAGGGCTTAGGTTTGTAGTACCTAATTATGCTTTTATGATGCAGTGTCGGCAGCAGCAGCAGAAAGCGACGGTATATTTACTTCACCCGAAGTTGCTAAGTCATTTGATTTCAGTAACGAAGAACGCATATATAAATGGTGATTTTGCTTTCTCTGGACTCAATTCATCGCTTATACTTTTGGATTGTTTGTTTTATTTCTGGTGTACCTCATAAGCTAACGGCAGTTATAGACAAAAACTTTAGAAACGGTTCAGTAGATTTTGTTTTTACTGTTTCTACAGCGAACTGCTATTATGATGGCTTGAAATGTTGAAATGCAAATTCCTGTTAAGTTTTAGATATTTTGTGGTTTTAGTATACAAAGCTGTTCACTGTTAACTTCAATTGGCAATACTTAGAGTGACTAATAATTACACAAAATTTGGCCACTTTACGGTAGGTTATTATATTATCTTCTCCATTAATAAAACAAAATCAATACCATTTCTGCATCAAAGAATAATGGTTATATCACTATCTAAGTATTCATTACTCTGCAAAATACTAATCAGTGAAATTGCTGATTATTAGGTGGGAGTCTCAAGGATATTTCAAACCAAACATTGACAAAGGGGGTGATCCTTTCGTAGTTCCAATGCCACCACCTAATGTTACTGGTTCCCTGCACATGGGGCATGCCATGTTTGTGACCCTTGAGGTTGCATTTAGTTGCAATTCTTTTGATATTTTTGCTGTGATCTATTATTTTGAGAGTCTATCTTGTGTTGTATGAGCTCGTCATTCAATATATCAAGTAATTATTGTCTAGATCTCACTTGCTATTCTATTTTGGGGCACAAAGCTAAAGATAAAGTTGATTACATGATAGCTTATAGAAAAGAGGCCCTATAATTGAAAACTGAATGTATGTGGCGTCTTATCTTTGTATTGAAAATCAATTTTCTCGACAATGACCAACTAATAAGGCTACCAGCCAACAAGTTGTTATTTTTATCATGTCCTGTCAGGTTTAGCATGAACAGTCAATAAAATTATCAGAAACACTTTCTGCTTTTTTTTTGTTTGATAAAGAAACAGTGCCTCATGCTAGATCAAGATTCTATATAATAAATAGATGAAGGAAATTATCAAATGTCAATTTAGGTGACTGCTGTCGAAGTCGGATAACAGTCAGTCCCTTGTTAGTTCTACATTGTGTCTCAGTTTAAAATGTAGAATATAGATAGTTGCTTTATGCTAGAACAATCATGCTATCATAAATGGATGATAAACGTCATTTAAGTGAGGATGCATAGATGATGACCTGAAAATAACTTAATTTGTCTTAGAGAACTCAGCTTACAGTTTGATATATATGGTTACTTTTGATTCCTTGCATCTTGTGTTTAGATGTATGCTATCACCTTAACCCGTCTTTGATCCCTAATTTCCAATATTCACAGTTCTTTCTGTTTTGTTTTTCCAGGATGTATTTCCCCACAATACTGTATTACATTCAAATGCACTGGCAAACCATTTGTCTTCCGTATTCTGGAATTCTATTTATTGTTGCTAAGAAATATGAATAGTACTAATTTCGTAGTATTATCAAGTGGTTCTAGAAGATGGTAAATTCATGCTGACTATTCTATTTTTCAGTATCTTTTCTCCATGTTGGTTGTCAAAGATTAATGGAGATGAAATTTTCTAGTGCAATGCAAATATGACTGAAAATTTTAGAACATAATGAAGCCGTATGGGGTTATAGTTATCATGGGATAGTTAGTTGATGCTTCACTTCCTAAGGCAGACACACTTGGTATATCTCATTTTCCTATGGCGATTATAGTTATCATACAAGGTGTCACCTTACCCATGTCTTTGTGCACACGGAGACACACGTTCCTGAATGATTTATCTTTCCTCGGAGATTTCGATGTCTACTTAAAGGGAAGGGCTGGGTTCGGGAGTGTTAAATCATATGACCATCTTATTTAAAAGTTTTAGTTGTTAGATTAGGTCAAAATTTTATTCACTTAGTTATATCTTCTACACGCCCCCTCACGTTTGAGTCTAGTAATTTTTCATGGCTAGGCACATAAAGTTTTTGTTTTGACAGTCAAATGCGGTGAGAATTGAAATCTTGAACCTCTTCCTACTCTGATATCATTTTGAAGTGTATGACTGCTTCATCTAAAAGTTTAAACTATTCATGCTTTGATCTTGCTTCTCATGATTCAACATATTGTCTGCCCACATGGTGGCTTGGCCAATTCTGCATCTCCCCGCTTTAAGTGGCTTGACTCTATAGTGGCATTGCCTCCCCGCCTTAGCGGTTTGGTCTAATTCTGGCCCTCCTCTTGAAGTGGTTTTGTCTCACTTTGACACATATGGGAGCTGATTCCACCTATTTGTAACACTTGAACTCCCCGCAAGGCTCAAGTCTTTCCTCATGGTTGTCGCGACCCATATGCACGCCCTTTCCTTGCTTGGTTTCAACATTGAGTAGAGGTTACTCTTGGAGATTCTCTCCTTCGTGATGATAGGTACAAAACCTATTCAACTAACGCGGTTGTTGATGTGACACTCGTGCGAACACCCCCACTAGGTTGGCCTCAACCTTGCTTGCTTGGACTGCTGCTTGTTATATGATGGTAGGCACCACATCTATTTTCCTTACATGGTGCTTGGGGAATTCACCTTCCATTCATTTTAGCCCTGTGATAGATAAACATCTAGCATACTCAGCTCAGCGCCAACTTTCTAGGAGGAGTCTTCAAATGATGCACTTGCAATCTCGGTATGCTCCATGAAAAGATCTATGCCTGATCTAGCCCTAAGTTTATAGTCCATGGCCTCGGTTCACCATAACTTGGTTGCTCAACCTGGTAAACGTGGACTTATCTTACCTCAACTTATCGACATGACCCAATATTCAGTGGAATTCAGTCAACAAGCATCACTTGTCATCAGAATGAACCCTTCCCTCTTCAGTCAAATAGGGACGAGCTCTATCCACTATCCCAAAGTTGACCGACGATGTGAAGGAGAAGAATGCTTCTCTATAATCAGGTAGTCCTCTTTCTAGAAGCTCTCTATCCAGCTTAGTGCATGGAAGGGCAAGTCGTTCTGTTAGGGTCGTGGTCACGGAGAGAAAATTCTGTTACCAATTTCGCCTCATTAAGTTGGGTAGCAACTTTGCATTGATGCATAGCATGGCAAAAGCATCTTGAATTGACAATTATCTGATGCAAATGAACCTTCTTTGCTTGAATTGTGCAAGAATCTCGCACGGCACATCCACAATCTCCACATGACATTCTAGCCAAGTCCATGCTTTGCTGAAAAAAGTTGCCAGTTGAGCCCACTGCTGATAGAGTATCTGACACATTGATAGATGATCACAATATAGACATAGGCTCTATAGATACTTCTCTGCCAAGTCTTACAACTTAATCCCAATAGCTTAGTACGATGCCGCTGCATCTAAACCAAATATGCTTAAGTCAGTTCCTTCTAGAAACACATTGACTGCTCATTGATAGCTCAATAAAAAAAGAATGCCCCAAGATCAACTCTTAAAAAACATGTGAAGGCGGAAACAATGACTGTGGATGGCATGGTTCTGAAAGTCGTTGTTCGTGGCTGACATAACTAACTCTTTTTGTGGTCTAAGAATTTTAATGGGGAGGAATTGAACAATTTGTTCTTGATTACCATTAGCCTTTTACTTTTTCATTTTTCACCTAACATAGTCATTATTTTATCTGTTATTTGACATATCTCAAATTTTCTACATTACTTCATTTCTATCGTCTCCTTTGTCAGGATATCATGATACGATATAACCGCATGAAGGGAAGACCTACCCTTTGGCTTCCTGGAACAGATCATGCTGGTATTGCAACTCAGGTTTTCCCTACATCCAAAAGCTTAGTGCTTTTACTTAACTGCATCTCATTTTACATTTGACTTTATATTGCTAACTTATGGATGCGTGCGATTCGTTGATGCTTTACATTCTTGGTTTCGTCTAATTTTGATCAAACTATCTTACTATGATGGACCATTTTGGGTATGCAAGAAATTTTGTTGCTAGCTAGTTGAGTTTGAGTTCATGTTTTCCTATGTTATCTTTGTGCAAATGCACATGGAATGGAATTTATTTTTGCTTGTTTTGGTGGATGGAACTGTGGTTGCCAATATGACTTTCTGGTACTGATATTAGTTATAGAATTTTGATGTGTAGCTAAGGTGTTCTGTCATTCTCCCTCAATTATGTCAACATTTCCCTTTATCTGTGGTTGTTAAGATGTTGGTAGTCCTTTTTCTTTCTCAAACTTGTGGAGTACTTAATCTTTTTGTGTAATTGGCTCCACTTGTCATTTATCCTTTTTTCTCACAACTGCTCTCATTTTCCAGAATGATATTAACTAGCAAAATTTTTATTGTTTCTTGGGTGTGAAAAATTGAATACCTTTTATCTTTTTCTTTTTCTCTATTTTTTCTAGTTGGTTGTGGAGAGAATGCTAGCTGCAGAAGGAGTAAAACGGGCTGATTTGGGTAGAGATGAGTTTACAAAACGAGTATGGGAATGGAAACAGAAGTATATCTACTCATTCTTATTTAAGCTATTTGTTTACTAAATTCTAAATGCTACATGATTGATGGTATAAAACTTTTTCTCGCATATGCAATCCAGTAAAAAAAGATAGAGAAACTTTTTCACCTACATGTCATCGTAGGAATCTCCCAAGTTACTGGTTTTTATCTGTTCATTTTTTTTTGTTGATGAAATAACGATTATTTTATTAAAAGCATCCAGAAGATGTCGACAATTCTTTTAGATAAGTACCATATTTTGTTAAATGAGTACCATTAGTGGCTATTAGCAGACCTTGACAAGTAAGGAAAGATAACTTCTTTGTGATAAATTAATAAATTTCATTAAAAAAGGGCAAACACGTGTTCGTATACGTTTGAAGTATACCAAAAAATAGAAACCTTGGAAAGATAATATACAATGAAAAGAAGATAACAAACATTATGGAAGGTAAAGTACCAAGGTCTTCCTCTTCTTCTTTGATAGTAAGGTCCACGATCTCCTTGTTGGATAGAGAAATCTAGTTGGCATCTATTATTTTATGTCCCAGTTAGAACAACCTCCTCCCCACTAAAAATGAACATTTTAATTTCTTATTAAAAAAATGAAATGAAAAAATAAATAATATTTTCTACAAGTTGTGCAACCATTGAGCAGTAGAGTACCAAACAGGAAATTTCTCATGAGAATTTTTTCTCATAGAAATTTCTTTATATTCTGGTAACATGTCAATCAGTTGAGCTCTGATGCTCTAAATAGTGTTGAAGGCCTGGAAAAAGAGAAACCTATAAGTCTTCTTTAGTTTTTGGATGAAATGAGCTTCTCTTCTTATAGTCCCTCTTTTCCATTTTATGTAACAATCTTTCCCTTTTTAGTCTGTTAAAAAAGAGCATACCTCTTTGTATTTGAAAATAATTTAACTTTAAACATTCCATTTTACCCTTAATGACACAGTGTTTAAGCGTTATGCGCAAAAAAGCGACGAGGCCTCGCTTCATCGAAGCTCGAAACTCGAAGTGAAGCGCGCGCTTTTTTCATGTGAAGCGCAATTTAACACATAAATAAAAAAAAAAAATAGGCATAGATAAATGGCTAAGAACTCATTAAAAATAACATATTAAGCAAATGATTCAATTCTTGAATCAAGAAGCAAATAATAGATACTAAAACTAGATAGTGAATAATCCTCAAAAATCATAACATATTAAGCAAATGCAAAACAAAATCACAAAAACAGAAAACAGAGCATAGTTTTAGGGCACAAAAACAGAGCAATAAACCAGAAAACAGAGCATAGTTTTAGGGCACAAAATTAGCGCTTAGAAAAGTGAAAAAAAATTGAAAGAAGAAGAGTAAAATAGGGCAGAAGAACAGATATAAATTAGATGTGTAGAACAGAGCAATAGTAAGTATGGGAAGATAAGGTGGTACATTTTTTTTTCCTAAGATAGAAAGTGGTAATAGAAAGTGAAGATAAGGAAAAAAAGTAAGACTTATCTCGCAAGGCGGAAGATAATTTTTTTCTTTTTAATTTTCTTATGAGAAAAGTAAGTATGGGAAGATAAGGTGGTACATTTTTTTTTTCCTAAGAGAACTGGTTTGCAGCTGCATGTTCAATGATGCTTCATCCTATTTGTCCATTCTGATAGCTTTTTCCCGGAATTGATCTTAAAGATATCTGGTCCAATGCTTTGTAACATTCCAAATCGTTGGATGGGTCATTATAAATTATAAATCAGGACCTGATGGCAAGTCTGAACATAAGAAGCCAACACTAGAATGAGAAGAAGCCGGAAGCATGTCCTCGACAGTTTGATGTGAAATTGAATGCTGATGAAGTGTGCTCTCCATAATCTTGATAGTGATGTTTCACGTTTCTAGCGACGGTAGAAAACAATCAATGTAATTTTATTGAAACAAAATGAGAACGTCTAAACGTTATATCCGTTTGTAGCAATTTGACATGCTTGTGACTATCTAGCTAATGGAAAATTATCAGTAGGTTTCTGTGGGCCTGATGTTCCACTTTTCTTAAAAACCTACATAATCTTAATGAAGAGTTTGCCTATCCAACAGACAAGTAAACATTTAGTACACATCTTGCTGTGTGAGGTTTGGCTAACTAGGCAAACTTTTGGATTATACTTATCAACACACACATACATACAAATCTTTCTCCTTTTACATGAATCCAATATTTTCATTCCATATGGGAAAAGCCATCTTGGTGGCCCCAGTCAAGTGGGGACCTCAAAAATGAACCCATGATATTGGTACCCGAATATCCAGAAAAAGCATAATATTTGATACTGTTTAGAGAATGAATAGGTGCTCAAAGAGTATAGTCGGTGAGTGACTGACGAGCTAGAGGAGATTTGATCTTGAATCAAACAATATTAGTATTATTGATAGTTGAGAATTTTAAAGCACGGGCTGAAGCAGGTGAAATCAAAGGGCATATCATCGTATTACATTTGTTCTGCAATATTAGAGAATCATCATCAAAACCTTGTCTAAGCTCAAACTTCCTGCATATGTCCACCCCCCCCCCCCCCCCCCCCCCCCCCCCCCCCCCCCCCCCCCCCCCCCCCCCCCCCCCCCCCCCCCCCCCCCCCCCCCCCCCCCCCCCCCCCCCCCC
>MU693735.1:37370-66406 GCA_026770625.1 Nicotiana glauca
ATATATAGGGCTTATTGTGTCATTGTCAATAATTAATCAATAATATTTTCTCCCGTGCATTCTCACATGGTATCAGAGCATCGATGAGATAATTATCGTTGTGCGTCATTCCAGCGATATCCGGGAAGAAATCAGTCGTCACGTGCAATTTTTCGGTGACCTAAGTGACTGCTTGCGTCAAAGTCATTATTTATCAGTGTTGTGAACAAACCAACGCCACCACAAGGTCTGCCGTAGCCCCGCGACCAAATCCCAAAAAAATCTACCGTAAAACTCATTGCCACGCGCCTTCACACGCCGGGCAGAGTCAAGATTTTCTGGCGAGATCTGTGCACGCGCCGGGCGCGTGAGACCCCTTCCAGCCATTTTCCGATGAACTTCCTTCAAGAAAGGTCACTCGCACAACGATTCCGAGTCGACCAGTGCTATCCCTGACAAATTCCGACAACTTTGGAATTTTCTGGCGATCTACAGTGTTTCCGGCCAGATTTTGGAGCAATTTTCTTTTGAACAATGTAATCGTCTTGCTTTTCCGAGCCTACCCATCAAGTTTACATCCGAGCTACAGTGTTTCCGGTGAACAGTAATAGTGAAATAGTGATTTCCAAACAATTTTCTGACCTTTTCGGCGTGAACATTATAATGTCATTCTTATTAGAAGCCTTAGACTCACAATTCGATGGATGGAATGCATTAAATCCAATCCAGATGGTTTCTTTACCGAATTATATTGAGTTCCTTCAGTACAAAGCACGTAAACAAACATCTTCAGGATTAGCCTCCGTTATTCCAACAAATAGTAGCATGACTTGTGTCTCCCAATCTTCACCTTCTGAGTATTGGGTCATTGATTCAGGTGCATCTGATCATGTTTCTTGTAACAAATCTCTTTTCACTAATTATTTCATATTCTCAATTTCTTCCAACAGTCACATTGGCCAATGGGTCTCAAGCCATGTGTCACGACCCTAAACTTGCACCCAGTTGTAATGCCGCCTCTCGCGAAGACAAGGACAACCAATTAACCCAATTCACCTTTTAAAACAGTTTAACAACATAAAGCAGTCTAAAACATGATTTAATAGTACCAAGTAACGGATAATATCAATAAAGTGCGGAAATACAACCCAACATAGCCCTAACCGGGGTGTCACAAGTCACGAGCATCTAACGACACTGAATACTCAAATGTAACTGTAGAGTTTAGTACTGAACTAAGTATATAAAAGGAAAGAGATAGAGAGGAGCTCCGGGCTGCGAACGCCAACAACTACCTTAAGACTTCTCGAGATCCGCCTAAAGCTGGAATGAATCATCACTCGGGAGCAGGACCAGCAGAGAGTAAAGTGAGTACTCCAACTCAGTGAGTAACAAATGTAAATAACGACCGAAAGTAAGAAAACACGCAAGACACAAGGCATTCTATAATGAAGCAGTAAATTCAGTTAAAATAGTAAAACCAGTGAAAAGTCAAGTAAATCCTCTTTCAACAAGTAAACAATTAATTAACAGGTAATTAAGGTAAAGTAATCAAATAAAAGTTTGCCCCTAAGGCACAGTATCACCACATCCGCCCCTCGGACAACATCTCAGAACAATAACATCCCCTCGGGCTCAATCTCACATCACAATGGGTACCCACACTTGCTGGGGTGTGCAGACTCGTGGAGAGGCCCCTTACGGCCCAAGCGCAATAACAAGCCATCTCGTGGCATCAAATAGGCCCTCAGCCTCATATCAATCAAGCCACCTTGTGGCGTACATATCTTAGGCCCTCGACCTCAAATCAGTATCAGTATTTCCTCACAGCATAGGCCCTCGGCCTTATTCAGTCAAAAATCCAAACAAGCCCCTCGGGCAAAGAATAAAACAGTGTTTCGCAGCCCAAACATCATTTAAAATATCATTTACGTCTCAAAACTGAGTAAAAATGGCTGAGTAGTAAAACAGTAAAAAATAACATGACTGAGTTCAAGTAGTAAGTCAAAACAGTGAGGAAATATCAACAAAAAGCTCCGAAGAGTTCAAATAGTTAGCACGAAGCCCAAATATAGCATTCAACCCAAATCATAATGATAGCAAATAAGTTTCAGTCAAATACGCGGTAAAATCATCAACCGGGACGGACCAAGTCACAATCCCCAGTAGTGTACGACCCCATGCTCTTCAACAAGCGTGTGTCTCACCTCAACATAGCACTACGATGTGCAATCCGGGGGTTTCAAACCCTCAGAACATCATTTAAAATCATTACTCACTTCGAACCGGCTAAATCTCTAGCTCGCGACGCCTTTGCCCCTCGAATCGGCCTCCACGCGCGTCGAATCTATCCAAAATCAGAACAAGGACGTCAAAATATGCCAAGGGAACAAAGCCCAAGCGAAAACAATCAATAAAGGGCACAAATCTCGAAATTACCAAAACCCGACCCCCGGGCCCACGTCTCGAAATTCAGAAATTTTCACACCAATAGATTCCTTATGTCCCCACGAGTTCATACATATCAAGAATATTAAAATCAGAGTCCAAATGACTCCTCAAATCCTCATTTAAAGGCCTCTTAAACTCAAGCCCTAATCCCCCCATTTTTAGCCCTTTAATTCCTTTAATTACAGCCTTAATCCATGAACTACTTCCATAGAAATATGTTTTAGGTCCAAAATCCTTACCTAAATGAAGTTCCTTTAAAATCCTTCTCTCAAATCGCCCAAAAAGCTCCAAGGCCGAAGTAAAAAATGATGAAATAACCCAAATTCACGAAATGAAATAATTTATATGTTCTACCCAGACTTTTCTGCATCTGCGGTCCAATGCCCGCTTCTGCGGTACCGCATTTGCGGCCAAACAATCGCTTCTGTGGTTTTTCACTTAAAACCCAAAATCGCATCTGCGATAGGACTTCCGCATCTGCGTCTTCGCAGATGCGGCCATCTTGACCACTTCTGTTGTATCTGCTCGCCAGTCCCATTTCGCATCTGTGGTTTTCTCCTTCACACCTGCGGCATCGCACCTGCAGTCACCAATTCACAGGTGCGGAAATACCAGAAGCAGAAAATTTGCAGCTGCAACAGACACCCAACTTCTCCGTCAACCATCCGAAATCACCCCGAGGCTCCCTGGACCTCAACCGAAAGCACAAGCATATCCCAATACCTTATTCAAACTTGTTCCAATCATCAAAACACTTCAAACAACATCAAATTAACCAAAACACCTCGGATTCAAGCCTAAGTTTCTAAAAACTTCCAAATTCCACTTTTGATAAAAAACTCAACCAAACCACGTCCGAATAATCTGAAATTTTGCACACACATCCCAAATGACACAACGAAGCTACTGCAATTCTCGGAATTCCATTCCGACCCCTATATCAAAATCTCGCCTATCAATCAGAAATCGGCAAAATATCAACTTCGCCAATTCAAGCCTCAATCTACTCCAAACCTCCAAAATCCATTCCGATCACACTCCTAAGTCGTAAATCACCTCCCGAAGCTAGCCGAACCATCGGAACTTACATCCGAGCCCCCAACACATAAGTCAACATCCGATTGACTTTTTCAACTTAAGATTCGTTAAAAGAGACTAAGTGTCTCAAACTTCATCAAAACCAATCCGGATTCAACCCAACCAACCCGATACCTCAAAACACGGATAAACAAAGAAATAAGAAGCAGAAATGGGGAAAACGGAGCAGTAACTCAAGAGACGACTGGCCGGGTTGTCACACCATGACAACTGCAATATGTCAAGCAAGTCCACTTCCTTCCTTACCTTTAGACTCAGTTCTTTATGTTCCTGGCAGTCCTTTTAATCTCATAGCCGTTAGTCGCTTAGCCAAATCACTTAAATTTGCTGTTTTATTTCTTGATGACCTTGTTTTTATACCGGAACGCAGTACAGGGTGGATCATTGGTATCGGACGTGAATCAGATGGACTTTGTTACCTTATTCTTGCAAAAGCACGTTCACCAGATTTATTACATAAACGGTTAGGACATCCGAGTTTGTCAAAACTTCAGAAAATGGTACCTGACGTATCTCACTTGTCCGCGTGAGTCGTGTCAGCTCGGTAAGTATACCCGCTCCCATTTCCCGCGGCGTCTTGATAATCGAGCAGAGTCACCTTTTACCTTAGTCCATTCAAATGTTTGGGGTCCTAGTCGGGTTAGTTCCACCTTAGGTTTCCGCTACTTTATTAGTTTCATTGATGATTATTCCAGGTGCACTTGGATATTTTTGATGAAAAACCGATCTGAGTTGTTTTCTATTTTCCAGACCTTCCATGCTGAAATTCAAAATCAATTTGGGGTTTCTATCCGCACATTTCATAGTGATAATGCCCTAAAGTATTTGTCTTCCCCATTTCAGCAGTTTATGAACTCCCATGGGATTATTTATCAAACATCTTGTCTGTACACATCCCAACAAAATGGGGTAGCTGAAAGAAAGAATAGACATCTTCTTGAAACTGGTCGTACCCTACTCATACAATCTCATGTTCCGCTGCGTTTTTGGGGGGATACAGTTCTTACATCTTGTTATCTTATTAATTGTATGCCATCTTCAACTATCCAAAATCAAGTTCCATTCTTTGTCCTGTTTTCCCACTTACCTTTGTTCTCTCTTCCACCCCGTGTCTTTGGGAGTACGTGCTTTGTTCATGACCTTACTCCAGAAAAAGATAAGTTAGCTCCTCGTGCTCTTTAGTGCATATTTCTGGGTTACTCGAGAACGCAAAAGGGATATCGATGTTATTCTCCTCTCCTTCAGCGATTTCTTATGTCTGCTGATTACCTTCTTTAAAACCCAATCATACTTCACAGGTCCAGTTAATCACTTAAATATTTGTGAGGTGCTACCCATTCCTTCTTTTGGAGATTCAGTCCCTATCTCCCATTCATCTTCCTCCATAGCTCCACCGCCTACAGTTCTAGTTCCAGTTCCACCAACTATAGCTCCAGTGCCACAACCTAGTCCAGTTCCACCACCTATAGCTCCAGTGCCACCACCTAGTCTAGTTCAACCTTCTACAGCTCCACCAGTCCTGACCAATCATCGTCTCTCATCATCCCTTTGTGCATTTGTGTCATCTTTGTCCTCTGTTTCCATCCCTAAGTCTACATGTGAAGCACTATCTCATCCCGGATAACGACATCCTATGATTGACGAGATGTCTGCTTTACATATGAGTGGTACTTGGGAGCTTGTTCCTCTTCCTTCGGGCAAATCGGCTGTTGGTTGTCGTTGGGTGTATGCAATCAAAGTTGGTCCAGATGGCCAGGTTGATCGACTTAAGGCTCGTTTTGCTGCCAAAGGATGTACTCAGATATTTGGACTTGATTACAGTGATACTTTCTCTCCCATGGCTAAAATTGCATCAGTCCGCCTTTTTCTATCCATGGCTGCTGTTCGCCATTGGCCTCTCTATCAGTTGGACGTTAAGAATGCTTTTCTTCACGGTGACCTTGAGGATGAGGTTTATATGGAGCAACCACCTGGTTTTGTTGCTAAGGGGGAGTCTAGTGGCCTTGTATGTCGGTTGCGCCGGTCCCTCTATGGTCTAAAGCAGTCTCCTCGAGCCTGGTTTGGGCATGACTCGTAGTGAAGCTGATCACTCTGTATATATCTAGTCGTTTATGTTGACGATATTGTTATTACCGGCAATGATCAGGATAGTATTAGTAAGTTGAAGCAACATCTCTATCAGCACCTTCAGACTAAGGATCTGGGCAGATTAAAGGATTTTCTGGGCATTGAGGTCGCTCAGTCTAGTTCAGGTATTGTGATCTCACAACGGAAGTATGCCTTAGATATTCTTGAGGAGACAGGAATGACAGGTTGTAGACCTGTTGACACTCTGATGGATCCGAATTCTAAACTTCTGTCAGGACAGGGGGAGCTTCTTAGCGATCCTGCATGATATAGGCGGTTGGTTGGTAAATTAAATTATCTCACAGTGACTAGACCTGGCATTTCCTTTCCTGTGAGTGTTGTGAGTAAGTTCATGGATTCTCCGTGTGATAGTCATTGGGATGCAGTTGTCCGCATTCTTCGGTATATAAAATCAGCTCCAGGCAAAGGCTTATTGTTTGAGGATCGAGGCCATGAGCAGATCGCTGGATACTCAGATGCTGATTAGGCAGGATACCATTTGATAGATGTTCTACGTCTGGATATTGTGTCTTAGTAGGAGAAAATTTGGTGTCTTGGAAGAGCAAGAAACAAAATTTGGTTGCTCGGTCTAGTGCAGAAGCAGAATATCGAGCAATGACTATGGCCACATGTGAGCTAATTTGGATCAAATAGTTGCTCAAGGAGTTGAAATTTGGTGAGATTAGTTAGATGGGACTTGTGTGATAATCAAGCTGCTCTTCATATTGCGTCAAATCCAGTGTTCCATGAGAGAACTAAATACATCGAGATCGACTGTCACTTTGTTAGAGAAAAGATACTCTCGGGAGATATTGCTACAAACTTTGTGAAGTCGAAGGATCAGCTTGCTGATATTTTCACCAAGTCCCTCACTGGTCTTCGTATTAGTTAGATATGTAACAAGTTCGGTACATATGATTTATGTGCACCAGCTTGAGGGGAGTGTTAGTTTGATAGTTAAATAGTACTCCCTCCCTTCCAGTTTATGTGAACCTATTTCCTTTTTGGTCCGTTCCAAAAAGAATGAACCCTTTCTAAATTTGGTAACAATCTAGCTTAAACTTACAACTCTACCCTTAATAAGAAGCTTTTATAACCACACAAATACTATGGGCCCTATTTGGACTTGTTTAGGACCACAAATTCCAAAAGTCTTCATTTTTTTCTTAAACTCCATGCCCAGTCAAACAGGTTCACATAAATTGCAACGGAGGGAGTAGTAAATAACCCTAATCCCATATATATTAGGAGTAGGACATGTATTATATATATATATGACTCATTGTATCATTGTCAATAATTAATCAATAATATTTTCTCCCGTGCATTCTCACATTGCCTTAAAGTTTTGGATTAGATAATCAGATTCTTTCCCCCGGTATAAGGACTGAATTTCTGTTAGCCTGTATTCTTTCCTACCTATTTTATCCCTTTGGGCTTCCTCTCTTAACTTAACCTTTTGAGCCAGTCTACTCCCTCTCCTCCAGGCCACTTCATATCTTTATGAGTCTCCAGATGAGTACATTCGCTCTGCTCCATGCCCACTGTTCCTGTTAAACTTCGTCACACTTCTAAAAAGAAGAAAAGGTATAAAAAGATCTTCAGTTCACATGTTAACCTTGGAACTTGGTTACATTTAGGAGAGGACGTTAGAGAACCTTTCCACGTTGGTTGTATAATGGTTTCTAAAGGAGTTATATTTTCTGGGTTTAGATTATTTCACTGCTTGGCTCTTTCATTGTGGATGGTTTAGATGCTTGGGTGGCAAGTTTGTCCTATAAAAGTTTAGAAGATTTTGATCCTTAGCTCTACATTTCTATATTCAAACATAAGGCCCATTGGAATAAAAAATGTTTAAGATGTTTTCCTTTTTCCATTTGAAAGAATTGTAAGGTTTTTAGGGTAAGTTTTGCTAATGCATGATTTATTACAGTATGTCGACAAAGACTTTGGAACTGGTGTATTGAAGATAAGTCCTGGACATGATCACAATGATTACCTCCTTGCTCGCAAGCTTGGTCTTCCTATACTTAATGTGATGAATAAAGATGGGACCCTAAATGAGGTGGCTGGGCTATATGCGTAAGTAACAAGCTTCTTTCCTGTTGTTGGAGCACTGATGGTTTTTGAAAGATTATAATCTGTTTTGTGCATGGTTATTCCATTTTTTCAGTGGCCTTGACCGGTTTGAGGCAAGAAAGAAACTTTGGTCAGATCTTGAGGAGACAGGTTTGGCTGTGAAGAAAGAGGCTCACATTTCACGAGTTCCTAGATCTCAGCGTGGTGGAGAAGTGCGACTCTTATGTTCTGCTCTTTATTATGTGAAAGTGATAAAGAAGAAATAATTCCTTTATCCAGGCTTTGTTCTCACGTTACTTTTGTTTTCAGATTATAGAACCTCTAGTGAGTAAGCAATGGTTCGTCTCGATGGAGCCTTTGGCTGAGAGGGCACTTGAAGCAGTTTCAAAAGGAGATTTGACTATTATGCCTGAACGATTTGAGAAGGTATGGAGATCATATTGGTAACTGTCTTGCTTCATATGGCTATAAAATCATTTACTTTTGAGCTTTTTTTTTGTAAGCTCTTCTCTGTTTATACTTTTATTGTTTGAGTTTCTTAGGCTTCGAAAAATGCTAGATGTTGCTTCACATTTGCATACGGCAAAATCAGAGGGTCTAATTTTCCGTCATCAAGGCATTTCGGAAGTTCACCTCGAAAGTCTCGAGGCTGCAAAGGTGCACTCGAGTCTTCTTCTTCGGGGCTCGACGACACCCGGCCTGGAAAGAATATCGGTCGGGCTAAAATAAAAATCGGAGTTCCCAAGACGCGGCTAAGTCTGACAAAGCCTAGCCAGTCTACTCTGAGCCCTGATCGGAGCTTCACATCCAACCGTCCCATCTTCACACCTTTACAACTAATGGATGCCTTACCGTATAAGCTTCCCCCCTTCTATATAAAGGGGTTTCTTACTATTTTGTAAAAAAAAATTGATGTTGCTCCAACTACTCTCCATGAAATATATGATAACTCTCTCTCTCTTTTCTCTCTAATACACTATCTCGATATTGTTGCTCTATTTTATTATCTTCATACTTGTTCTTCATTATTGCTTATCATTGGTTATAAAGAGCCTCCTTTAATATTGTTGCATCTGTTAGCCCTTCCCCGACTGCCCCTGATAGCTCGAGCCCGAGCTCAGGACCCGACCTCGAGGCCCCGAACGGCTATCTCTCGGTTCGATTATCACTTTGTTCTAACTCGGATATCGCCCTTAAACTTCACACACATAACATCAACTGCTCCACAACTAGCATAAAAATAGATCACGTATTTTTAGAGTCCCATCAACAAATTTAATTGTTATTACCATTTTCACGGTAAACAACATTCAACTTGAGGGAATCAACTGCTTTTCATGTGCTCAATAATATTGTAGAAGAAAAAGTGGTTGCTTAAAACTGTTTTGTCTATTACGCGGGGTTTCCATTATCTTCTTATTCACTTTTTCCATCTAAGCCTTCTAAATATTTTGATTCTATTGGTCTTTCTGATCAATGGAAAGCTTTTTGTTGGGATAATCCAGTAGGTGAAGAGTCTGAGGACCGCATCCATGGAGTTGTTGGGGAGAATGACAGCACTAGAGCTGGTCATATATCATTATATGAGGCTTACAGACATGCTCTTGTTGTATTAGCAGTAAATTATATTTGTGGAACAAGTTGAGAATGTGTATTTTTGCTAATGAAGCTATGGTATTTGTTGAGGATGTGTTCACTTATCTGGTAATCTAGCTTTAGTTGCACCAAAAAGTTAAAAGTTTGAGAACAGCCTGATTGCCTATCAACCTCGACTAGTTTTAGTAGGTTTTTATTTGCCTAATTATGTGTGTTCTCTCCTGATGCGCTGCAGATATATAACCACTGGCTCTTGAATATCAAGGATTGGTGTATAAGCAGACAGTTATGGTGGGGACACCGAATACCTGTTTGGTATGTTTCTGGTAAAGACTGTGAAGAAGAATATATTGTTGCAAGGAGTCACAGAGAAGCTCTCTCAAAAGCCCAGGAGAAGTATGGGAAAAATGTCGAAATATATCAGGATCCAGATGTTCTTGATACCTGGTTTTCGAGGTTGTTTGTTTAACTTGCTTTTTCCCCCTTGAACTCCACTTGGGTATTTTTATGAAGCATTTGGATATTTATTAATCTAGAAGAAAAAATCCATCCTTTTGAACAATGTAGACTTCTATGTTTTGTCGCAATTTACAGTTCAAAGCTCCATGTCTTAGCTAGCTGTCTCCCAAGCTCTTCTTCAAGGTTTCTGGAATAAGTTTTCATTGTTATTCTTGTCTTATTTGTCACAGAACTTAACTCAGTCTTATCTTATTATCACTTGGTGTCGACAGTTGGCTATGAGCTTGTCAGCTCTATTCATCACCAATAGGGGCCAATGTTCATCAATAAGTGCCAACTGCTGTTCTCATTTTCCATTTTGTTTCAATGATATTTTTGGTTTTCCTTTTTTCTCTAATATTCTCAATTATTATCTTTGCTTTTCAACATGCATCAAGCCTTTTTTTTTTGGGACATATTTTGTAATTTTGTAAATCTGATGCTTCTGAGTTTATTCTCTATCAGCACCACATTATCGTATCTCAAGAGAAGTGTGTTGTTTCTTCTCATCTTCTTTTCTGCAACTGTGAAATTTTGACGTTAATTTAATTGTTATTTTGATTTTATGCATTTTAAACCTTCAGTCTTGCTTTTGATGCTACTGGAATTTTCTACTTCTGCTTTTCATTAAACTACGAATTTGATAATATTTTGCTTTCTGGTTTAAATTACTGGCGGTCTTCACATGATTTTGGTTCATGTGGTTGCTGAGTTTCTAGTATCTCTGATTGAAGTCGTTGTTCTTTCCTTTCAGTTCATTGTGGCCCTTCAGCACTCTTGGATGGCCAGATGAGTCAGCGGAGGATTTCAAGCGGTTCTATCCAACTTCCGTTCTTGAAACTGGGTTTGTACTTATTCCCTTTTCTTTTCTATTGTTTCATAAGGGAGTTCAAGGGTTTGCATTCTTCAACTTTTCTGCATCTCCTAATGGATGAGTTATTTACCATTTGATTTCCCAGAGTTCAATGTATAAACCCCAACTTTTTTGGCTGATCTTTCCTCTTCTCATCCTGCACTGCACAGCCTTGAATTTCCCCTGCTCTCTTTCTCTCTCGCATTGATAGCAGCAACGAGAATATAAGGAGACCTAAGGTTCCGACATACACACGAGGTTCAGAAATGGACATGCTAGAGAAATAACTAAACAGTAAAACCCTTCGAATACTGCTACTGAAATAACACAAAAATCCTAACCTTAGTGATGATTGAAACAGCACACACCTCTGTCTGCAATGAAATACACGTAAAACTTTTTCTTGGCAATTTTTCGTTTTGATTTGCTATTATTACGTCATTTAAATTTTATGTGTTGCGAATTATATGTCTTGCAGTTAATTATTTGTTACAAAACTTGTCAGGTTTATGGTAGATATTTGAGTTTTCTCTTCTTTCTGCAATTGTTGATTTAAGCTTTGGATAGGATTAGGGATCCTGATATTAATATACCTACTAGACTCAATTCCATAGTAATCTTGTTCCCTTCAATCACTTAATCCAAATCCATCTAGCAACCAAGATGGAAAAACAATGGAAGCATCCTTTTTGTCCATTTAACAAACCTATTTATGGAAATATGCAACTTCACTTGGTGTTAAACAAAAAGAAAGAAAGCAGATACATGCATTATTTATGATCTTAGTTTTGTGCTGGTGACGAGATGTTATCACTTAGACCTTGAATTGGATATGGTTCCTTCTTTCCTATTTGAGGATGTTTAGTGCCTTGAAAGAAAAATCGGGAGGTCCCTCCATCTAAAGTTAGGTGAGGTAACCTAATTTTACTACCTTGGTTAATAGAGCAACTATTTACTTCTGTTACATTTACTTGAAATGGGGCCAACAGTGGAGAGGCTTTTTGATGAATTCAAATTAGGAGGGACCCTATTTTATATGAAGCAAAAATATTAGTATATAAGAATAGAAGTACATTTTTTAGCTCATAAAGCGCTACAAATATGCAACATGAATTACTAATGGGCTGCATAATTCATTAATACTGGTATACTTAAAATTGGTTTTTACTTTCTAAGAAATTTGAAAGAAAGTTGGCTTTACATCATGCCGAGCTTCTTTGTTCCGGCTCCTACTCATGTCGGTGGATTCTATATGCCGATGGCATTAGATTGATTAAGCCAAAAGTTATTAGTTATACCTAGCTAGTTCTTCGAGATGAAAGAATTTCAATTTAGTGCTTGGCTCTACTAGTGAGACAGTCTCTGTAGGATTTGTTTCTAGCAACCAACGTCCAAAAATAAAAAAAGAAGGGAAAACTCAACTGAATTAAAAAATAAAGTAAATTGTGAAATACGAGAGAACGGAAGCGATGTTATTTTTTACCTTTTAGTTTGATAACCGAGAAATACACTGTTTAACGATTTGAAACTTGGTGGATTATTGGCCCATCCCTCTACCCCTCTCCACTTAAATGCTAGACATGGTTTCCTAGTAGGATATGAACTCGTGATGTGCACTTGCTACACATTTGTGCACCGTGCTGTACTCCTTTCGCCGTTGGCCAAAGCTTTGGGTTTGAGATGTATTGATCACTTGACGATACTGGTGAATATAAGTACATATTTATAGGGGTGAGATATAATCAATGATGAGAGACAAACTTATATTGACTCTTCATTGTAACGTTCTAACACAATAGCATGCACCATCAGACTCAAGTTGAGGAAGAGAAGTCAAATTGTGTCCATTTATTTATAATGTTAGAGAATTAATGTATATAAAATGATTAGTCCCACAACTGGAATAGGAGTAGTATATATTGTGTAGAATGTAGATATGAATAGGGGACCTTGTATTATAGCAAATGGCTGAGTATCAATATTATTTTTCCGTGCTATTTCTCACGTGGTATCGGAGCTTTCGTGAGAGAGTTTATCATTGTGCAACATACCGGCGCCTTTGAAAAAAAAAAAAGAAAAAGAAATCATTCACCGTGCAATTTTTTCTGGTGACTGAGAGTTATCCTCCTACATTGTCAAACGATTAGATCTTGGTCTCTATAGGTGTTGTGCAAAATCCGATAACACCAACAAATTCAGCATTGTCCGGCGACCAAACCCCACAAAACCCCGCTGGTAGATTCCCTTCCATGTGCCCCTATGCTCCAGGCAGAAGCAGAATGCTGGTAAAATATAGAGTGATTAGCTTCACTATGATTCATGCTAAATTCCTGAATAACTATGCTGAACTTATTAAATCAGGCTTGAGGAAACTGTTTCAGACCATAGAGGGACCGGCTCAACTGACATACAAGGCCACTAAATGGATTTTGTTACCTAATCCTTATTAAATCACATTGACTGATATCTCGTCCTCCTTTAATAGCTTGTCTTGTTATTGAGTGATCAGATTTATTGCATAAACGGTTGGGACATCCAAGTTTATCAAAACTTCAGAAAATGGTATTTGGTTTGTCTCACTTGTCTACTCTAGAGTGTGAGTCATGTCAGCTCGGTAAGAATACGCGCTCCCATTTTCCTTGGTGTCTTGATAATCGGGCAGTTACCTTTGACTTTAGTCCATTCAGATGTTTATGGTCGTAGTGGGTTCAGTTCTACCTAAGGGTGTTAAACGGGCCGGGTCTGACCCGTTCCGGACCGGCCCAGACCGGTAGAACCCGGAACCGGACCGGCCCGGTTCTTATGGGGCCGGGTGGGCTGGGTTGGGGGGTCCGTCCGGTTTTGTTAGGTTTAAGGTTGGGATCCGGTTAACCGGACCCGGGTAACCCGTTTGGCGTGAACAGTGCCAAAACCGGTTAACCCGGACCGGAACCGGCCCGGTTAACTGTAAAAAAAATTTTTTTTTTTTTTTTTTAATTTCGCTGACAGATGGGGCCCACTATTCGTTGAACTTCCCAGTTTTCTGAATATATCCGTTGGCCAACGGATTTATTTATTAAATGGCCATTTTTTTTTTAATTTTGTATTTTAAACACTTCACCAAAATTAACCTTTTTAAAACTATAAATACCTCCCCCTCTTCTTCATTTCTTCACTCAAATCTTATTTCTCAATCTCAATTTCTTATTTCTCTCATTCTCCAATTTGCAATACTTCAATTCTCAAATCTCAATTCAAGTTAAATCATGCCTCGTACTTCTAGAGTGCGCTCATATGTTTGGCAACACTTTGATGTGGTAGAAGAAAATGAAGAAGGTCAGAAATTAAAGTGCAAGAACTGTGGTCAAGTCTTAAATTTTCGTTCAGGGTCTGCCACAGGCAGTTTAAGGAGGCATATAAAGTGTTGTCTTGAGCGTCCTCCGGAAATTCGTATTTAAGATTTTACGACAATTTGTGTTATTTTAAAATTATTAGACGTATTTATGCTTAATGTTTTAGTTTGTTATATTAATTTGAAGTATTATTAATTTCTTATGCATGAAAATTTAGTTTTACTATTTTTTTGTTAATTTACTTTTTAAATGCAAACTTTAATTTTGAATTTTGAAATAAATGTAGCACTTGCAATTTATATGTGCAAGTTTTTCTCATCTACTTTGTATTCTTTAAATTAATAGAAAGTATTAATATAAATTACAATAGTTATACGAAATTCCAAAAAAAAAAAAAAAACACTAAACCCGGCCCGGCCCGGCCCCCTCAACCCGTAACCCTTATGGTTCAATTTTTACCCGGATTAACCCGAACCCGTTAAACCCGTTAAAACCTAACCCGTAACCGGCCCGTAACCGGACCCGTACGGGTCAAAAAAATTCAGGCCCGGCCCGGCCCGGCTCACCCGTTAGACACCCTTAGTTCTACCTTCGGATTCTGCTACTTTGTCAATTTCATTGATGCATATTCTAGGTGCACTTGGATACTCTTGGTGCAAAATTGATTTGAGTTATTTTCTATTTTTCAGATCTTCCATGCTGAAATTTAAAATAAATTTGGGATTTCTATCTGCACATTTCGTAGTGATAATGTTCCAGAGTATTTGTCTTCTCCATTTCAGCAGTTTATGAATTCTTGTGAGATCATTCATCAAATATCTTGTCCATACACATCTCAACAAAATGGGGTACCTTCAGCGATGAATAGGCATCTTATTGAGACTACTTGTAATCTACTCATACAATCTCATATTCCGTTGCGCTTTTTGGGGGATGCAGTCTGCACATCTTGTTATCTTATTAATCATATGCCATTCTCAGCTATCTAGAATCAAATTTCATTCTCTGCCTTGTTCACCTTTGCCCCCCCCCCACCCTCCGGCCTGCATGTTCTCTGGGGGAGCGTGTTTTCTTGATAACCTTACTTAGGAAAAGTTGTTTCCCCCCCCTCGTAAGTGCGTATTATTAGGATACTCGAGAACGCAAAAGGGATGTCGATGCTATTCACTTGATCTCCAGCGGTGCCTTATGTCTGCTGATGTTACCTTCTTTGGAACCCAATCATACTTCACTAGTCCAAGTGATGACTTAGACATACCTGAGGTATTACCATTTTAGGAGATTCAAGCACTATCTATCCTTCATTTTCTACAGCTCCGGCTCCACCACCTACATCTCCACTTTCATCACCTACAGCTACAACTACAACTATAGCTACAACTCCACCACCTTACAGCTACAACTCCATCTACATCACCTATAGCTTTAGTTTCATCACCTACAGGTCCAGTTCAACCTTCTATAGCTCTTGACTTATTATCGTTGTCAATGTCCAGCATTTGGTCCAAATGATTCACGTCCTGTGTCGAATCTTTCACCTACTACGAACTTGTCTCCTTATAGTCTACTATTCAATCCACTCTTAACCCCAATTCCCATTATATTGGTTTGAGTAATCATCGTTTATTATCACCCCATTATGCCTTTGTTTCATGTCCTCTATTTCTATCTCTAAGGCCATAGGTGAACCTCTATCGAACCGTGGGATTTCAGACATGCTATGATTGAAAAAATATATGCTTTACATGCTAGTGATACTTGGGAGCTTGTTGCTCTACTTCCGGGTAAATCTACTGTTGGCTGTCAGTGGGTGTATGCAGTTAAAGTTGGTTCAGATGGTCAAATTGATCGCCTTAAAGGCCGCTTGGTTCAAAAAGGTTTTACCCAGATATTTGGGCTTAATTACAGTGTTACTTTCTCTTTTTTCTATCCATGGCTGTTGTTCGCCATTGGCCTCTCTCTATCAGTTGGACATTAAGAATGTTTTTACGACCTTGAGGATGGAGTTTATATGGAGCAACTACCTAGTCTTATTGCTCAGGAGAGTCCAATGCCGCTGTTGTCAGTTGTGCCGGTCACTCTATGGTCTAAAACAGTCTCCTCGAGCCTGGTTTGGTAAGTTCAACACAATTGTTCTGGAATTTGGCATGACTCGTATTGAAGCTGATCTCTCTGTGTTTTACGGGCACTCTGCTTCAAATTTGTGTATTTATTTGGTAGTTATGCACCTGGAAACAACCTCTCTGCCCTTTTCGGGGTAGGGGTAAGGTCTGCGTAGACTCTACTCTCTCCAGATCCCACTAATGGGATTTTACTGGGTATGATGTTGTTATTGTATTTGGTGGTTATGCACTTATGCTGACGATGTCGTTATTACTGGCAATGATCCGGATGGTATCACTAGTTTGAACCAACATCTCTTTCAGCACTTCCCGACAAAGGATATGGGCAACTAGAAGTATTTTTAGGTATTGAGGTCGCTTAGTCTAGCTTAGGTGTTATTATCTCACAACGGAGCAACTAGAAGTATTTTTAGGTATTGAGGTTGCTTAGTCTAGCTTAGGTGTTATTATCTCACAACGGAAGTATGCCTTGGACATTCTTGAGGAGACAAAAATGACAAGTTGTAGACCCATTGACACTGTTATGGATCCGAATGCTAAACTTCTGTCAGGACATGCTCCCTTTTAGTGATCCTACAAGGTACAGGAGGTTGGTTGATAAGTTGAATTATCTCACAATGATTAGATCTGACATTTCCTTTCATGTGAGTGGTGTTGTAAGTCAGTGTATGGACTCTCCCTGTGATGGTCATTGGGATGCAGTTGTCCGAATTCTTCGTTATGTGAAACCAGCCCTAGGCAAAGTAGCATTGCTCGAGGATCGAGGTCATGAGCTGATAGTTGGATACATAGATGCTAATTGGGCAGGATCAACTTTTAATAGACGTTCTACGTCCTGATATTGTGTTGTAATAGGAGGTAATTTAGTGCCCTGGAAGAGTAAGAAACAAAATGTGGTTGCTCGATCTAGTGCAAACGCAGAATATCGAGCAATGACTTTGGCAACATGTGAGCTAGTTTGGATCAAACAGATGGTCAAAGAATTGAAATTTGAAAAAAATTGTTAGATGAAACTTGTGCATGATAATCAAGCTGCCCTTCATATTGCATCAAATCCGCAGTTCTATGGAGGACTAAACACATTGAGATTGACTGTCACTTCATAAAAGAAAACATGTAAAGTGAGTAAACAAAATTTCATACTCGATCTCATAGATACATATAGAATTCTGCGAAAAGCCGTATTCGATGAAAGTCGTATGTACGGCTGGAGGGAGATCTTTCATATCTTTCGAGATCCACCCTACAATATATGGGGTGAAAAATTCAAAATAAGTGATTTTAATCCTTATAAAAAAGAAAACTGATTCTTGAACCTCTTTCACGCTCATGTTATGTCGAGGTACTGCAGAGAAAAAAGAACAAGCAAAATTTGATCCAATTTATCGTAATCATATAGTTAACATGTTGGTTAATCATATTCTCAAACACGGAAAAACCATTGGCTTAGCAAATTATCTATCGAGCCGTGAAAAAGATTTAACTAAAGACAGAAACAAATCCACAATCTGTTTTATGTCAAGCAATACATGGAATAACTCTCGATATAATAGTAAAAGCAAGACGTGTAGGTGGATCGATTCATCAAGTTCCCATTGAAATAGGATCCACACAACGAAAAGCCTTGCCATTGCCATTCATTGCTTATCAGAGGCCAAAAACGTCTGGGTCGAAATATGGCTTTCAAATTAAGTTCCGAATTAGCGGATGCTGCCAAAGGGAGTGGCGATGACATATACAAAAAGGAAGATACTCATAGTATGGTAGAGACTAATAGAGCTACGCAAAAAAGAAGAGACTTAGAATGGCAGAGGCAAATAGTGAGTTTGGATATTTTCGTTAATCCATGAACAAGATCTGTGTATCTTCTTCGGAAAAGTCGCTAGAGAAAAAGAAAGAAGCGGAATTGATCGATAGATCTCGAACTTGAAACAAACGAAAAGGAAAGGAAAGATGATTTAGGAGATATTGTTACAAAGTTTGTAAAGTCAAATCATCAGCTTGCAGATATTTTCACCAAGTCTCTCATTGGTCCTCGTATTAGTTACATTTGTAACAAGCTCAGTACTTATGACTTACATGCACCAGTTTGAGGGGAGTGTCAGAGAATTAATGTATATATGATGCTTAGTCCCACATTCTAATGGGAGTAGTATGTATTGTGTAGAATGTAGATATAAATAGGGCACCTTGTATTTTAGAAAATGAATGAATATCAATAATATTTTTCCGTGCTATTTCTCACATCTAAAAACACAAAATATAAGTGGCACTGTTAACGGATAGCTTGCCGAACAGCTGCTGGAAGAATCTTAAGAATCTTGGGTTGCCTGAAATCTGAATATCCCAGGGAGAGAACACTGGAAAAATGGTTTGGACTGGACAAAATAGCAGCAGGTTCCTGAGAGTGGTGACTGAAAAAAGGAATGGTGTTGCCGGTGCGATCACTGGAAAGAGGTGCTGTGCTGCCAGAACAGTTACAGGAAAGAGACGCAGTACTCTCGGAACAGTTATCAATTACATGCAACAATAATCTTTGAA
Organism: Nicotiana glauca; assembly: GCA_026770625.1. Classification (NCBI taxonomy): domain Eukaryota; kingdom Viridiplantae; phylum Streptophyta; class Magnoliopsida; order Solanales; family Solanaceae; genus Nicotiana; species Nicotiana glauca. Next base: position 56,048 of record MU693735.1, read on the forward strand.
AAGAAAATTTTCCTTCCAAAGCTACTTAGTCCTCCAACTAGAAACTCTGTTCTATGTGAGAAATACTAGTAGAGAAGAAAAGAAATGTAATGACTACATGATAAACATGGAATACAAGACACCTATTTAAAAGCGCGAGATAGCATCAACATGTTATATTGATCCAATGAGGGATAACTTAATAGTAACTCTAATGTTTTAGCTTTCACATACTAACACTTGACATTTAGTATATCTAGGAATATATTTATTGATTTTTTCTTTTCCTTTGTTTCAAGAAAGTCAATAGGTTTCATATTTTTAATTTTAGTATCTTTTCTAGCCTACCCTGTAATCCGACACTTGTATGTTGCTATTGCATTTGATTCCCCTAGATATAGGGGCCTGTGGGTTGACTGGATTGCAAGACTGGCTGCCAATGGTCTCAATGTGTTCATTTTCGTTGATTTAGAAAATTAGCAGGGAGCTTTTGTATTCTGGAAACACTTGTCATGTCTTTACTTCCAGCTCTTGTTCTCTTCTATGGTTAATTATTGCCATGTTTCAAAATTATAACAATGCTATACTGCCATAGTCTCTGAATAGTTACTTGGTAACAGGCACGACATACTGTTCTTTTGGGTGGCACGAATGGTGATGATGGGAATTGAGTTTACTGGGACTGTCCCCTTTTCAAATGTTTATCTTCATGGACTAATTCGTGACTCTCAAGTGAGTTCATGCTTTTAAGTTACTTCCTTTGAATGTATGTCCTTAATCTTCTTTATCCAATTTTTCTGGATAATTTATTGACCATGCTAGTTGATTTATTGTTCAGTGCAGTTACTTGCCCTGTAAATACAATTCCCTTTTGTTTTGTACAAAATGTGCATCTGGTTGTTGTACATTTGTCCTAAGCTCTGATGCGTTTAGTTAATTCACATTTCCCTTCCTGCTCTTCGCTGGTGTTTCAGTATGAAGGTATGCCTAGTAACATTGTTTTACTACTTGTAAAGAAGAGCTTCTGCTGTTTCGGTGGAAAGAGAAAATTATATTCTTCCTAGTTCTCTGGTGGAAGTGTCCAACTTCTTAAAAAGTTGTTCCAGGCCCTGCATTGAAGTTAATATTTTACAGATATCCCCGAACTTCTCGTTGATTGGTCTTTGGATTGATGGGCTCCAAGAATGCAGTTTTTGTTGTACGTCATGTATATATTTGTGATAATGAGTTGAGATTTGCTGAAATAGTTGAATATGGGTTGAACCTTCGGTATCTGCATCTGAGTTTCCTCCTGGATTAATCTCAAACCATCATTAGTTATGATAAGATATGGATTTACATCTCCATTTCCATGCATCTTTTCCTCCATATATTATAGCTTTAAACTTGTCAATGCCCTGTTCCAGGGCAGAAAAATGTCTAAAACATTGGGGAATGTCATAGATCCCGTCGACACCATTGCAGAGTATGGCACAGATGCTTTGCGCTTCACTCTTGCCTTAGGGAGTGCTGGTCAGGTTTGTTATGAGCTCATTTTGTCACTAAATCATGGATATGCATATTCCTTTTTCTGCGATGGTGTCCACTTTGGATGCTTTCATCAGCCAGCATATCTCTGTGTTATAGGATCTAAATTTGTCCATGGAGAGGTTGACCTCTAACAAGGCATTCACCAACAAATTATGGAACGCTGGCAAGTTCATATTGCGGAATTTGCCTCATCAAGATGACACTCTTGCTTGGGAAGCTTTACTGGCCCATAAGGTTTGTCGATTTTGGTGTTTCAACCCAAATATATGTTTTAGGACAGTTTGCTTCAAGATCTGTGGATCAGAAGCAGTTAGGCAACAATGCAATACAAATGTTTGAAAGAGCTGAAATACTTATTAAAAACCAAAATGTCTGGAAGAACTGAGATAAGTATTGCAGTAAATGAAATTGAAAAAATGCACTAAATCAGAGATCGTCCAAGTGTCAGATTGTGTTTGGTGACTCACATTAATTATCTGATTGAGCTTCGTGACCAGCACGGTCTTAAATACTAAAGAGCTTAATCTTGGTTGTTGACAAAACTTTCAAACACGTTAAATAGCATAGGCTGGCAACTCAGCAAATTTTCGCTGTTAAATATTTTGGTATATATGCACTTCTCTCAATATTGAAGTCAAGTTGTTTCGAGAGTTCTCAATTCTGCATGGCATGCAAATTCACGTCCTAGAACATAGTTGCTCCAAAAGAATTATGTTCTCACCGAAGCCCAAATATTTGGTGTTCAAATCAAGATCCTTGGTTTCCATGTAGATTTTAAAGTGAGAAACTTTTGAAGTACAATGAAATCACTTCTTCCAAATATCTTAGATGGTTATTCACCGGTGACCTTCAATGATTACTTAATAAAAAGTAGGAGTAATCCCAAGGTTTTCAAAGGTCCAGAGTTGACTTATGTTTGAATTCTGCATTACGTGCCAATAATATAACATATGTAATGCTTATATATTGCACTATCTACTGTTTTCTCAGTTTGATAAAGTGGAGTCTGTGGTGAACCTCCCACTACCTGAATGCTGGGCGGTAAGATGATGCTTTTGATCCTTTTTCTGTTGTAAATATGATGTTCTTAATCCTCATTATGTGCACTATGGCATAACGGTCCTGTTTTACCACTTCTAAACCTTTCAGGTATCAAAACTTCATGTACTTGTTGATGAAGTCACTGCAAGTTATGAGAAACTTTTCTTTGGAGATGTTGGAAGAGAAATATATGACTTCTTTTGGGCTGATTTTGCTGATTGGTATGTTCTTCCAATTGTTTTAGGTGCTTTTACGTCATTTGGTTTCCATGTTAGTCTTGTAATTCTTCTATTTTAATAAGACATTATCCAAAATGTGAACTCTTGACCATCTAGAATGGAAATTATTTCCATTGAATTAATATGCAGAAAGAATGATGTTATTGGTGGATGGGAATTTAATTTGTAGTTCATTCTTATACATTATCTAAAATCTGAAGTGGAGACTATTTTTATTGAAGAGTAATATGCAGAAAGAATGATGGTGTTGGTAGGCGTGAAAATTTTATCTGTAATTCATTATTACGCTCTTGCATGGTGACCTGCCTTATTCATGCTTGAAGAACTAGTCCACTGTGACTAAAACAGAGGTCATTACCTCCCGACAAAAACTTAATGATACGTGTTAGGTGTATTAAGAATAAAGATAAATTACATCACCAATTTCATGGTAGAATTTAGAAAACTTGTTTCATGATGAAGGAGAAGTAATTCTCCTTCATCATGAAACAAGTTTTCTAAATTCTACCATGAAATTGGTGATGATAAAGTGATTTCTGATGCGTTTCTCTTGAGCAGAATGTAAGAGCCTCCTCATTAATGCTTACGTCATTTACCTCTTCTTTGCTTACCCTGACAGGAAGTTCTCTTTCTTTTCCTTGGTGAAGCGGAATAGGCGAAATTTAAAATGTTAATGAACTTAAATAAGAATGAGATAAGCGTTTCTAATAATATGCCCATTGATGCTCCTTGAAGATGCAAGCTTTAATGTAATGATATTTGTGGGTGTATTGTATTGGAGGAGTATTATTGAATACATCTGAGTTTCTAAAACATAAAATCTGGTTCTGGACAATTTTAGTTGCATCAATGGCAAGCGTGACATGGAACCTGTTGGAGGGTTTAAGTGATAGATAATCTACATTATGTTTTGTATAAGAGGGAGACAAATGGGAAGGGGGAGGTGGGCGTGATTGTTTATTCCCCAAGGTGAACTATTGATCTTTTCATTGGGTAACTTATAGTAACTGGAGTTGGAAGTTTAGTAATGTTCAGTTCCTCCTTCCCTTCCTGCTATAGAGGGGTTGAAAAAGCTGATGTAGAAGTGTAATGTTCCTCCACTTTCCTCTTTTTTCACTTCTGACCCAAAGAAAAGAGAAAGAACTTACCTGTTTTCTTTTATTCTTTTCCTTTAATCCATCCTATCTTCATCCAAACCTTAGCCAAATATAGTATAGCTTTATAATTTATCTATCTCATCTTCTGTCACTAAATCTGTGTCTACTTTATAAGGTACATTGAAGTTAGTAAAGCTCGCCTGTATCACTCCGGAGATCATTCTGTTGCATCTGTATCACAAGCAGCTCTGCTATATATTTTTGGGAGCATCCTTAAATTGCTACATCCATTTATGCCTTTCGTAACTGAAGAGCTCTGGCAGGTGATGTGATATATCCTTTTACTTTTGTGCTTTGATCAGTGCCTTTTATTGTTTATATATGTATACTTCATGCCAAATCCGATGATACAAGATGAGTGAGGATTATGCAATGGGATATTTACGAGAACTCGCAATCTACAGAAAAGAGTTTCTCACTCTGAAAGTCTTAATATTATAGTTGAATAACAGAATATCCATATTGTTTACCTCCTGGTAACTAAAAGTTACGTGCAAATATATGGGATGTGTGGATAATCTAAATTTTAGTTGTTTACAATGGTATAGTGTTTTCTTTTTCGGGGTTTTCACTTAAAGATAGGTGTTTGTTTGAGGTAACATTAAAGCAATGGAGCTATTTAAATATAGAGTAGTCAAAGGCGAAAAGCTTAAACAAGGCTAAAGTTGCTTAACAAGGCTAAAGTTGCTTTAAGCGCATGGCAGAATTAAAGCATTGGCTTTTGCAGGAAAAAACGCTAATGAAGAATACCCAAGTCCCAAGTTAAAAATGTAATGCAAGAAAACATTACTACAACTATAAATTATACTCCCTCCATTTCAAATTATGTGAACCTATTTGACTGCGCTCGGAGTTTAAAAAAAGAAGACGACTTTTGAAATTGTGGTGTAAAATGAGGCACACATATTTTGTGTGGCTATAAATCGTTGAATAAAAGTAAATTGTTTTCAATATGGAAAGGGGTCATTCTTTTTGGCCCGAACTAAAAAGTAAATAGGTTCACATAAATTTAAACGGGGGGAGTAATTATTTGGACAGAAGAATTGTCAAACTATACTTGAGTGAAATATACTAGAAGAATCATGTCAATCAAGTTCATCGACCATTTTAAATTTCTAACTTAGATGAAGATATGTAGTTTGAACGCTGAACTTTTAACTATTTAGTTGTTAGTTTCTTATACTAAAACTGTAATTTCTTGTTCCTAATCACTAACAATTCAATCGACATATTTTCTTAATGATTAATGTATCACTTTGTGAAGTATATTTACAAGGTGAAGAGATGCATGCGAAACTCCAAAGCTTAAGCATGTCTTAGGCGAGCTTTTACCAACACTTGTTAAATTTCATTTCTAGATGTCAGCCAGCCTCTAGTGAATGCACCCCCACCCAATCCCACCCTCACTCCCCTAAAAGGAAAAAGAAAAAGAAAAGGTAAGCTCGTCAATACATACTTTTTTCACGCTAGGTCACACTAATTTGTTTATGAGTTCTAATGCTGATCCATAACTTTGGGTCCTAGTCCACTCATAGCTGATTTGAGTCTTTTGGCGTCATAACATGCCAACTTATTACCATTCTGATCTAAGTTGCTCAGACACGGTACGGATGTCCGACACGGGTGCGGATCTAGAGGTCAGATCTTTCGAGGTGTAAATTCTAAGATACGGGGATACGGACCATAGTACGGATACGGGTGAGGGATCCTGCTAAAAATAAAATATATAAAAATATCTCTAAATTATGAGAAATTTTGTGGAATACTTACGTATAGCTTGTAAAGTGTAGATTTCTTTTTTTATTCTCAAGGTTGTAATAAGTAAATGATTGATTTCCTAGATAAGGTAAGGTATGCTATTTTCTTCAAATTTACCCCAGTTTTGGTTACAATTTCGGGAATCAAATTGTATCTCGTCTCAAATTTTTCCATCTGTCGTGGTCAAAGTACCTAAAATTTTGACCAGATCCGGTACGGATCCATACCCATACCCATACTAGTGTCGCGGCGACACGGGTGCGGCACCTAAATTGCCGTGTCGGAGCAACTTAGATTCTGATAGTCTTGCATCCTAGTTCTTTTCCCATGTTAATTCTATGTAGTTCTTTACTATAATCATGTCTGTGAGAGGTCAAGCCCCAGTAAATCTGCATTATCAGTTGATGAAATGGTCTGCAAATATGTGATTAAGTAGTAGCATGGTCTTCCACCTAGACTGACTAATTACCTATTCGGTATCACCATAGCTTCTTGTCGTTGATTTCCTGAAATGCATTAATATCTTAATCAGTAGCAGATTCAAACTATGGCTTATTTTATTGATTTTTCTTTTAGGTGGATTTGGCTATTTTCTTGTGTTGTCGATCTGAGACCACTGTCATTTATAGTACAACAATAAAATAAAATAGACTGCATAATTTGGAAGTGGTTGTAGAATAACAGATGCAATATTGTCAATGTTGAAGCTAATATATATTTCTGATTTTGTCCAAAGATGGCCAAAGTGGAGACAAAGGATACCCACTTTCAAATAGAAAAGAAATGGAATTTGGGTACCCGCTTGTTTCCAAATTCGGTTAACATTGGGAAGAAATAGAAATCTAATATCAGCTTCAATGTAAATGATACTGGTCAATTATTCCACATATATCTCTACATCAGCTTTTATTTGGCCTTGGGCCTGCTAGCTGATGAGGATGCAAGCAGTGCTTCAATAGCAAAATAGCTTAAGAATACATGCTGTTCTCATTGAAGTTTGACTTCTCCTGTTTCTGCAGGCATTACCCAGTCGACAGGAAGCTCTTATAGTATCTGCGTGGCCACCTATTTCACTTCCCAGGGATATTGATTCCATAAAAAAATTTGAGAACTTACAGGCATTGGTGAGTTTGATTATCAACTTTTCTAGTCCCAATTTTCATTTTATCTATAATTCTAGTTATCCTGGATAATTTATCCCTTCCATCAATTCAGACTAGAGCCATCAGAAATGTACGAGCAGAGTATGCAGTTGAGCCAGCAAAACTTATTTCTGCATCTATTGTTGCAAATCCAGATGTCATTCAGTATATCTCTGTAAGATCTCCACTTTATTCATAAACTTCCCTATGATGATAACTTGTGGACTGTGTTCGGATAATTATTCTTTCTGAAAGGTGGTGGCTATGGTTTTTTGGTATCATTTTCCTGTGTGACTAATCAAACGAACGCGATAAAATGCAGGAGCCATTAAAATAATGGACCTTTGAAATGCAACAAAATTAATGAACTTATCAGTTAATATGCGCCTAGTTTCAAAATATGTCTAGATTCTTTTGATTTTTGCAGGAGATGCTGAAGATTATCCCGTGACATTTTATAAGACATTGTAGAATATTTTGCCTCTACTATGAAATAATTACTTACCATACTATTCATTTTTTGATTTAAAACATACCATATTATTCATACACTACAACAACAACAACAACTACCCAGTATAGTCCCACAGAGTGGGGTCTGGGGAGGGTAATAAGTACCCAGGCCTTACCCCCGCCCGAAAGGGCAGAGAGGCCGTTTCCAATCGACCCTCGGCTCAGGACAAGGAAGAGAAATTATTCATACACTGAGATTCTCAAATAAGGAGCCCTTGTTGACATTGTTGATAATCAATTCACCAAGAGATACTCTCTCATCTTTCCTCTTTTTTACATGGACAAACAGACTTGTGGTGGTTATCATTGCTATCTTGTTTGATGAATACTACGCAATGGGATACATGTTGAAGGAAACATTTTCTCTTTATTCTGTAACACTTCTCATACAAAATTTGACTAGACTAGAAATGATGACATATGATAGAGTGTCAGTAACATGTTGAAAACTTGATAGGATAAGACATGATCACATGCAATATATAGCGAGTAGCACAAAGAGGAGAATAAATGAGAGGTCGCTTGAGATAGTTTGAGCGCATTCGATGTAGACCTCCACGATCATTGGTCTGTAGGTGCAACAAAATGATGATTGCAGATGATTAAAAGGGACAAGCAAGCCTAAAATCGAATGTAGAAAAATTGCTGTTAGTTAGTTAGTTGTTATGTAAATAAGCAGTCTTACATGTAATAGGAGTAGTGTAGGTATTGTGTATTGTTATAAATAAGGGTACTTGTATTATAGTTAATGTACATCTATAATATAATTTTTCCGTGTCATATTTCTCACATGGTATCAAAGCGGCAATGAAAATATCCGGGAAAGAAAACCCAGCCGAAACAGTCGTCGTGCTTCAATTCCGGCTTTCCATCGGTGTTGTGCAAAAACCAACACCACCACAAGGTCCCCCAACGCACGATGACCAAACCCCAACAGACACCTCTGGCTGCCGACTTCTCACGCTCCGCCACGCGCCGATCAGAGACAATTTTTTTCCGGCGAGAACTATTCCATGCGCTTGCGCGTGGAGCCTTTTCTGGCCACTTTTTGAAAAACTTTCTTCAGAACAGTTGGAACGCCTTTTAATTCCGAGCTTACCCGTAATTTTCTTTTTTAATTCTGAGGACTTTGAAAATTTCCAGCAATTACAGTAGTTTTCCGGCAGCTATACAGTGTTTTTCCGGCAACTATAGTTGATTCATTGTTTTGTTTGGTGCTAATTTGCTATACCTCTTTTCAATCCAACAATGTCGGTGGGAGTTGATGTTTTGCGTCTAAAAATACGGCGTCTGAAAGTTCCGGTATTATGGTAATCTTAGAACCTTTAATGCGAAGTTCAAACTACTTAGCTTGGGCTTCGTCTATCGAGTTGTGGTGTAAAGTTCAAGGTGTTCAAGATCAACAACAACAACAACAATAACAACAATAACAACAACAACAACCCAGTATAATCCCACTTAGTGGGGTCTGGGGAGGGTAGTGTGTACGCAGACCTTACCCCTACCCTGGGGTAGAGAGGCTGTTTCCAAATAGACCCCCGACATCCTTCCCTCCAAGAACTTCCCACCTTGCTCTTGGGGAGACTCGAACTCACAACCTCTTGGTTGGAAGTGGGGGTTGCTTACCATCAGAGCAACCCCAATAACATACCTGTATAATTCCGCGGGTGGGGAAAGGTGTTCAAGATCATTTAATAAAAAAGGCTAGCGAAGGAGATGAAAAGGCCAAAACACTTTGGGAGAAGGTCGATGCTCAGTTATGTAGTATTCTGTGTCAATCTATTGATTCCAAGTTGATGCCCTTGTTTGGGAAAAGGCTCGTATGTTGTACACTAATGACATAGACCATTTCTCGATTTGTACATGTCATCCTTGCGATAAGCACGTTTCATTGGCTTCCTATTACTTTTTTGAGGATCCTAAAGAATGTAGGTTGAGGAAGTGATGTGCCTTTGTATGATTAGAGACGGAGTTAGAATTTGAAGTTTGTGGGTTCTAAATTTGCCACAAAACCTGTAGTTCGTCTCAGTTACTGGGTTTGCAATAAAGTGTGTGTATACATATATAATGAATTTCTTAATACAAATATAGGGTTTAAGCAAAAGTCACTGGGTTTGGCTGAACCCGTACCAAACAGGCAAACTTAACTACATATAGGGTGTCTTTGGTAGGATGGAAAATGTTTTCGTGAAAAATGAGTGGTTTTATCACTTATTTTTCCTTGTTTGGTTGGTGAGCGAAAAACTTTTTTCGAAAAATATTTTCTAGTGTTTGATTAGAGAAAATAAAATATTTTTAGGAAAATAATTCTATATGCTACTCTCCTAAACCCACCTTCTCCAAAATCCTCATGTTTCCTACACTCCCCCCCTCCCCTTCCCCCCTTCCTTTCCTCTTTCCCCCTCCGGAACTCTAGTTTCTTCAAGAATTTAATTATTCTTTTTAAAATTCACACAAATCCGAAGGAACTAATGTGCTAGTTTACTTTTTCACCCAAGAACAACGTTGAAATTTGAGCTCGATAACTAAAAAAGAAAATATATTTTTTTGTTGAAAAAGAAATTTCTACAACATGAAAAGAAATTACTCATTTTGTTGAACGAAAGAAAATATTTTTTTTACATCATGAAAAGAAAATACTCGTTTTGTTGAAATGAAATAAAATACTTCTCTACATCGCGAAAAGGAAGTACTCGTTTTATTGGGAAAAAAAATACTTTTCCTATTTCAAGAAAAAAATTACTCGTTTTTGTTGAAATGAAAGAAAATACTTTTTCTATCTCATGAAAAAAAATACTCGCTTTGTTGAAATGAAAGAAAATATTTTTTCTACATCATGAAAAGAATATATTTATTTTGTTGTAATAAAACAAATTACTCTATTTACAACATGAAAAGAAAATACTCTTAATGGGAGGTGGGCAAGATTTAGGTGGGTGGGGTGTGGTGGCGGAGTAGGGGTTGGGGTGGTTTGGGGTGTGTGGGATAGGGGTGTTATGG